>PVJL010007703.1:0-74867 GCA_004026885.1 Lyroderma lyra | reverse complement strand
CCCCTCTGGTTCGCCCCTCCCGGCACACTACGTGTACGTTCCCTTCTGCTCCAGTTGTCCAGCAACTGGGGCCGGCGTGCACGGCCCCTATTAGTGAGATGATGGATGTACTCTTAGCCTTAAAGAGAAGGTGCCACAGGAGGAGGACCCAGGGAAGGGATAGTGCCAGGGCCACGTGCTGGGAGGGGAAGGTGGTATCCCAGCTGCCTTCTAGGAAGGCAGGGCAGGGCAGAGCCCCGCAGGGGCCAGTGGGAAAGGAGAGCTGGAAACCCTAGTCTGGTGGGGGAAGCCCCAGGAACTACTGGTCTGCTAGGAGAGGCACTGCTTCTACCCTCAAGGACCTCCTAGTGCTGTGGAGAAAACGATAGGAAAATATTAGCCTCCACGTGGTTTTCAATCACTGAGAACCCCATTAAAAACACTGAAAGTGGCACCTACATCAAGGAGTGACGTGACAGGCAGTGTGGCTCAGTGGGAAGAGCATGGGTTTTGGAGTCACATGGACTTGGTTGGAATCCCTTCCCAACCGCCAAGCTGTGTGACCTTGGGTATGTTACTTGGCCTCTCTGAGCCTATGTTCTCGCTAAATACTGGGATGTTACTTAAGTGAAATTAATATCCACGTAGCCCTAAGTGCAGTGCTTGGCTGTGAGCACCCAAATCATGGTACTCTCCCCTGTCTCATTTGGGCAGGTTTAAATCCTGGAGGGCTTCCTGTAGGAGGAGAGCCATGAGGCTGGACTTGGAGGGTTTGGCTTTCCTCCTCAGCTCCCTCTGGAGGACCCTAGCCTCTGCACTCATGGCCTCTCCTCCCACCTCTCCCAGCAGCTGAGCCAAGCAGCTCAGGAGTGATGATGCTCTGCAAGCAAGAGGACATGTTTAAAGGCTGTAATGGAAAGCCGTAACGAAGATAAAGGACAGAGACGATGCCTGCCGGAGGGCCCGGCTTCTAGTGGAAGTGCCCCCCCGTGCTCCCTCGTCATGAATACTCCTCGTAATTGTCCCATCCGTCGCTCCTGCTCCCCTGCCATGGCCACGTTCAACACGCACATCGGGAGCTGGAGGCAGGCCAGGCTGGCAGCAGCCGGAGTGTTAGCAAACACCACGGACAGGTGACGAGGCAACAGCGGGCGGTGGAGGCAGGGCAGGGGAGGCAGCTCCAAGGACTGGGAGCAAAGCCAGCTACTGGGAGCTCCTTCTCTGCAGATGGGTCATCAGGCTCTCGGGCTGGGCATTGCCCGCTTCACCTCCCTCAGCTGGCTTCTCCGGCCTTGACCTCCAGGCTGCCTGCCGGGGTGACTCAGTGGTCCCTCTTGTTTCTTTAAACTCCCAGCCCCCACCATGGGTGGCTTGGATCCAAAGGTAGTGCTGATGGGTGTTGTCCATGCTAGAACAGGTGGAGCCAAATGGAGACCAGATGGGGAGTTGGAGGGTCAGAGCCCCCAAGTCTGGCGTGGCAAGAGCGGCGTTTGGGAGGTGCTGGGGGCTGGGAACCGTGAGGAGCCCCCAGTGTACCGCTCCTTTTATTTTTACTTGTTGAGCAATTGCTGTGCCTTGTCCGCTGTGCTAACCGTTATGGACATCATCCCACCCAATCCTCCAACCACCCTACGAGTGGGTGCGGTTGTCATCCCCACTTTACGAGTGAGGAAGCGGAGGTTCAGAGAGGTTAAGTCACTTCCCTGCGGCTACACAGCCCCTCTGCGAGGAAGCCAGGATTCAGCTGCAAGCCTGGAAAATTCCAAAGGCGGCGAGTGTTCCAAGCAGGACAGTCCTAGAGGGAACGTGGGTGACGGGTGGCAGCCAGAGCTAAGACGTGGGCAGCTGCAGTCCTGTCCTTGGCAGGGCTTGTCTGCACCTTCAGCCCTTCCCTTCTGCAGACCCTGAGGTATGCCTCTATGATGGGGCTTGTCTGGCTTAAAGGTGCAAATCGGGTCCCCGGGGACTTGTCCCTTCCTGGTCAGGTTCATTCAAGTCGCCCTGCCTTGGCCTTGTGCCTTGCAATGCTCCAGACAGGCCCAGCCAGCTCACAAAGGAGGTCTGGGGACACTTGGCCATAATCTCAGCCACCATCCAGCCCGCTCAGGGTCTGTCCTCACCAGGGCCCTCACCTTGGATTGTTCTCTGTTTCTCTCCCTTGGACTTGACCTTGGCTTTCCCCTTAGGCTGCACAGCTCTTCTCTGTGGCTGCAGATCCCCTCTCCCACCTCTCCCCACTCCCAGCCCCTCAGAACGTGTATCCTGCCCATCGTGGTACCAGGGTCCACGCCTGGGCCTCTGGCTCCTCGTGCCCCCCGACGTGCCTTGGGCCAGCCTGGAGGGCCCCTCGGCCCTAGTTGCTGAGGTTGATGTGATGAGAGCAGTGGTGGGAAGGGCTAAGACAGGCACGGCGCGGGGGAGGAGGAGGAGGAGAGAGGAACAGCCCAGCAGGCCGCTTCACCCAAACCCCAGCTCCCCAGGACAGGGCTGCTCACAGACGAATGGGCGAAATAGCGCGAAGGTGTGTAACGACACAGAGTTATTTCAAAGCGATTATCTGGGATAACAGTAATTATGTCCAAGAACAGAGAAGGTCAAAGCGCGGGTCCCACCGCTCAGCTCCAGCAAGCTTCTTGCCAAGAGAAGGCGGCGCCCGCGGGAGGGGGCGGGGCGGTGGGAAGTGGGCGGGGGCGGGGGCGGTGGGGAGAGGCCAGGAGAGCTGAGCTCCCCACTCCCACCCCCTGGGCTTCCCAGGGCCCAGCTCCCGCAGAAAGCTGAGCTGTCACATCCTCGTGTCACCCAGGAAGCCCCGGCTCTGGGTGATCCTTGGACGCGGTGTGAGGGTGACTCTTGCCCCGTGGTGGTCAGGATGTGCGTCTGTAGTGCCCGCGGGCTCTCACGAGCCCTTCCCTCCTGTCATGCCCCGCCGTGCTTTCCCTCTGTCCCTTCCTTCCCTCATTGTCTCGGTCCTTATGCTATCACGTGCCCACGTGTCTGCTCAGCCACCGAGCGCCCTGCCACCTGCCCGCCCAGCCGCCTTCCCGCTCTTCCCCACTCCCACCCACTCCCACTCGCGCCCCCACCCGCACTCCCTTTTCTACCACTCACCTTCCTGCAGGTTCCATCTTCCACCATCCGCATGTCCCCCTGTCACCCTGCCATGTCACCCTGCCACGTCCTGCCGTCACCCTGCCACGCGCGCTCCTGCGCGTCCATGCAGCCGCCCCGCCCCGCCGCCAGCTTTCATCTCCGCCCTGACCTCTCCCCTCCCCAGCCACTTGCCTGCCTGCCTGCCAGTTCTCCCCTTGCCCACCCCTCCTCTCCCCTTCCTTTCTTTCCTGCACCCATCTGTTCACCCACTCCTGGCATCTACCCGCCACCATCCAGCACCCACTGCCCACCCTTGCGTCCCTCTGCCCACCGTACCTGTGGGCACCCTTACACCTATCCACTCATCCATTCTTGCACCCATATCCCCTCCCCTCTTCCCACCTCTCTGTTCATCCTTCTGTCCATGTGGATTCATTCCTCTCCCTTGTAAGACTTGAGCCTATTCCGTATCCTCCGGGGAACCCCATTATTTCTGGCTTCCATGAGTCTGTTAGTCTCCACCAGGCCGCCGGCGTCCTCCCCACTCCCCAGGGTTTCTTGGGGGAGCTCTACTCAGGCAGAAAGCACGGAACCGCAGCCAGGGGCATGAGCGTTGGAATTCTGGCTCGGCCGCCCCCGGCCGCAGGACCCGGGCAGGGTTCCGGCTGCCCCAGGGCTGGCATAACTCCTAAGGCCTGGAAAGTGTTAAAGAAGATGATCGCCAAGGTGGACAGCCACAAACATGGCGCCCAGCGGAGACGCAGCAGGCGTTCCAGTGCGGAGGACATGCAAACTCACTAAGGAGCCTCCTGGACTCTCCGGCCGGGTAAGTGAGACGGCCGGCGGGGCCCGCGTGCTTCCCGAGGGGGCACCTGCTTCGGTACTCCCCACTCTCACACTGATCCATCCAACAAAGAGACAAAGGGTGGGCAGCGTGGACAGTAGGATGTGGTTAAATCAACTTCGTCTCAACAGGGGGCCAGGATGAAACCGTGGGCGTCACGCCAGCTGCTCGTTAGAGACGAGAGACTGCTTCTGACACACATAGTAATGACTCCAGCGGCGGGTTTGCTGCTTCCAAAAGGAGCGCGGGCCTGTGGGGAAGCCCTTTAACTGACCCCTGGGGTCATCTTCCCGCTCCTGCTGGCATGATCAGGGCTGCTGGACCCCAAAGGGAATGTGCCCCGAATTTGCCACCTGCCATGGGGATGCTTCCCCAGAGAGGCTCAGAACACCGAAGCTGGCGTGGTTTCTTGTTTTGTTTTGTTTTGTTTTGTTTGAAGCGAGCCGTCCTTTTTGTGTGAAGTTGGCTTTCTCTTTGCTGCCCAGGGGTGTAGTGGAGAATCATGAAACCACTCTCTGTGTCTGTGACCCCACCCCAGGTTGTAACCCAGCTATAGTATGCCGGTAGGAAGCGTTTTATTAAAACAATCCCTCGGGGACATTAACGAAAACAGGGCCTGGTTCGCCACATCTGCCTATTTCGGTAGTGGGACTACTCCCACCGTGGCTGACGTCAAGCCACCAATGTGACATCATTGAAGGCGGAGTTGGAAGCGATGCACAGTGGGACACCACCACCGGGTAATTTCATCATCGAGACACACAGACATAAAAATCCTTCAGAGCATACATAATAGCAATACAGTAAATACAGGAAAATAATTACAAAGTGACGAATTTTGAGGACTTACTATCTTTGTTTTTAATGTAATTTATTTAATAGCAAGTCTATGTACTTCAGTTTTTTAAAACAGCAGCTGTGTTAACCACGGGCTCACAGAATTCCTGAGAAGTTAATGATGGTTCTCACGAGCCACTGTGAGCTGGCTCCAGGTATTTTCGTTCAGATTAATCTATTCCCTCCCCACCCCCCACTCCAACTTCAAGCGGGTGGGGAGAACCTCATGCAAAAGAGTATCAGCTGGAGACCTGAAGAAAACCATCTTGGCTTTGAACTTTTGCTGGGGTACTCTCTCGGGCAAATGGTCTCCAGGGCTGACCTGGCGCCACGTTCACGAGGCACAGATGGAAAAAGTGACCTCCGGCATCATTTACTTTATAGGCAGGTGGCAGAACCAGCTTTGGCTTGCATTAGGCCTGGGTTCAACTTTAGGTTTTACCGTGCAATAAGCAGTGTGACTTTGAGCAAGTGACTCAACCTCTCTGAGACTCTTGAGTGATTAAATTATTTATGAATTCAATAAATCGTTATGGAGCACCCAATATACGCCAGGTGCTAGCAATAGAGCCGTAAACACTCAGGCAAACATCCCTCTGTCCATATAGTTGATATTCTTACTGAACAACGTACCCAATTGTCTGCCATATGGCAAATACGTTGACTTCCTGATTTACTGTTTATTATTGATCTTATTTAGATTTATTAGACATTATTGTTTCCTCTACCCACAACAGTTGGATTGGGTGACAGTGGATAGGATTCTGGTCTTTTTCAAAACAAGGACATAGAGTACACTCTTTTCTTACATAGGGGTGTGGCATTTGCAGCTTTTTAAAATACAAGGTGACTCCCTGTGCTGGTTTGCTCTGTCTTACCTGGACTTCACGCCATCTGTTCATTAATGGTCCAGCCATCCATCCGTCCACCCATCCATTCATCCATCCGTCCGTCCAGGGGGAATGCCTCTCCATCCAATTACAGTATGTCTTTCTATGTGAAGGCGGCTCCAGGGGAGGCAGGATGATCTAGCTGGTGGGTTGGGCTCATGTCACCTAGTCCTTCCCCTCTCTTCCCTGGAGAGTGGGACTAACTTTTATATCATCCGAGACCTTTGCTATCCAACATGGCAGCCCTCACCGCATGTGGCTGTCGCGTGTGAAACGCGCTGGTCTAAATGGAGACGTGCTTTGAACATCAAGGACAGTCTGGAATTTGAAGTTAGTAGGAAGAAGAAAGAATGGAAAATAGCTCAAAAAATTTTACATTGATTATACGATTATAGTTTGGAAATACTGGGTTGAATACAATATAATATTAAAATTAATGTCACATTTCTTTTTATTTTTTTAACATGGTCACTAAACCTTTAAAATGACATTTGTGGTTTGTGTCTTATATGTATTGGGCCATGCCAGGCTACACATGGGCTTTGCTCCTGTGATGGGGGCTGGGCGGCGGGTGGCCTGCCCTCACCCAGAGCTGTCTATGACAAGGTGGGTTGAGCAAGCCCATTTGGCTTTCACAGAGAGCTACGCTCTGTTCTCCAAATTAGCCTTTATCCATAGCAAAGGTGACGTGTTGGCCTCCATCTGCTGTTCCTTTGTCTTACTTCCCAATGTGTCCAGAACTTGGGTGGAGAAGTGGAGAACTATTTTGGGTCTCATTAAGGACCCCCTGCCATTCATCCCAACAGTGTGTACCAAGCATCATTGTGTGCCATGCCCCATGCTGGGTACTGAGCACAAAACAGTCCAACAATTTAGCATCGTGTCTGGTTTCAAGACTCGACTGGGACTTAAAATGATTATCATGCTGGAAAAAGTCATAGGGACACTTAGAACCCAACATTTGCTTCCGAATGCAGGGAATTGTCTGGATTTCTGGACAGACATTCATGGACCTTCTAAGGGTCCTGGAACCCTGATGAAAAATCGTTGTTTACAGCAGGGTCTTTCAACCTCAGTGCGATTGACATTTCGGGTTCGATAATTCTTTATTGTAGGGCTGTTCGGTGCATTGTCGGATGTTTTTAGCAACATTCCCGGCCTCACTAGATGCCAATAGCATGCCCCTGACAATGTGTGACAACCAAAAATGTCTCCAGACATTGCCAAATGTCCCCTAAGGGGTGAGATCGCCTGACTGAGGATCACTGAGCTGGAGCAAAGTGCCGCTGGCTAGATTCAGACACTGATGCCATGGGATTGTCCTATTTCTAGGCAGACTTGGGCGCTGGGAGTCCTAAGGCCAGGTCTCCTTCATCCTTGGGGCCCAGGGTCTGGCCTGGACTCCCCTGGCTCTGCTGGGGACATGACGGTTTTGTTGAATGGAACATGAGGGGAAGGATAGAAGTTCCTCCATTTTTCCCTTTCCATTGGCCTGCGAGGACCCAGTCCTAAATGTCCTGTTAGGTCCCGAGGGACATGCCATCTTCAATTATTTTAAACTCAGACTGTGCTGAGATGCCTTCCTCAACTCCCAACTAGACATCGCTGCTTCTGAGCAAGTGAGAAAAAACATGTTTCTGGAGAGCCTTCAGCCAGCTCTTCTGGGGGTCCCCCGGCCTCTGTCGCCCTCTCCCGCTGCCAGCAGCTGTGAGTGACGGGCACCTATGGGAGGTGTGCAGACTTCCTGCCCGTACCCCACCAACCCCTCCTCCCGGCCCTGTGAGGGGCTCTCTGCCTTCGGCGCAGACCCAGGACCTCAGAGAGCCCCACTCTGGGGTCCCGGGAACTGGGCTGACTCGGGAGCTGGGCAAGGGAGAGGGCTGCCTGTTGGATGAATCCAAAAGCAATCAGGCCACGAGAAGAACAAGGGCCTCGGTGTCAGGAAGAGCTGGTCCACACCCCAGACGTCACACTTCCATCTGCAAGGTGACGGCCAGCACGGGGCGTACCCTTTCTGAACCCCTCGCTCTGACTTGGAGAGCAGAGATATGGGTGTCGCTCAGACACTTCCTGCACTGACACTCAAGGATTGTTTTTAGAGCACGTGGCTGGCATTGGCTCTTGCTTCGCTTTATCCTGGCGAATTTACCGTCTCTTATGCAGGGACCGGGACAAAAATGATTCCAGCCCGGCCCTGATGCCTGCACTTTGAGGATTTCATTCCAGGCTCCTGCATCCTCTCAGTTTTAATTTCCAGGCACAGCAAATACCTCAGCGATGGTTGTTATTTTGTAACTGAGTCTCTTAGCTCATCCTCACGTCACCTCTCTGTGCCTCAGTTTCCCTCTCTGCTCAATGAATGGAATAGATACTATATTTTGCCGTGCCTAACGTGCACTTTTTTGGCCAAATTTGTGAGGGAAAAATAAGGATGTGCATTATACATGGGTAGTACTAATTCTGTGTCTATAGAAATGTTTTTAATTCTTTCATTTATGCTTGTGAGTTAAAAGTGTAACTCTAGAAATCAATAACGACGTCTGTATGCAAAATAATACCCTGGAATATGAGAATCATTTGTTTATATAAAGAATTTTATACATAAAATGTCTTGTACCTTGTACTGTTCTTGGGTTTTGCAATTATTTGTTACATAACATTTCTTGTACCATAATATGTTAAAAAATAAATGTTATAATTCCTTTATAATAGAAAAAACATATGCCTAAATACAAACAAGTAAAAATTCGAACCAAAAATTAAAAGAAAAGAATTTTTTCCCCTAAAAATTTGGGCCAGAAACGTGGGTGCACATTACACATGGGAGTGCATTCTACACAGCAAAATACGGTAGTTCCCGTGATACCTAATAGAGTGGTAATAACCGTGATTATGTCCTCTTTGTAGACGATGACACTGAAGCATAGGGAGGCCACATGCCTTGTCCACGGCTACATAACAGCGGGTGTCAGAACTGGCATTGTGCACCATCTGGGGTCGTGGTCGTCCAAGTCAGAGAGCGTTCTTCCCAACGCCCCTGGGAGGGACTGACTGTAGATTTGCACTGAGGGCACAGATGTGTGCAAACCCGCAGAGGGCGCCACAGGCAGGTATGTCAGTGCACACCTGTTCACGGAAGCCGGAGCGTCTGGGCAGGCACGCCTGAGTCCACTCCACAAATGCTCATCGAGCACCCAGGCCGTGTTAGGAACCATGCGAGAACAAAAGCACTGCTTCGGGCTGCTTATGATCTAGCAGCAGGAGACAGATTATAATCACAGCAATGCACGCATTATAGAGCGTGTGAGGTGAGATGTACAGGGGTGGGGGGAGGCACAACAGGGCCAAATAAAGCAGGTCAGGAATGAGGAAAAAGCAAGAACAATTAGAAGTAGGGACGTCAGAGTAGGTCTAACCAAGCAGGTGGGGTTTTAGCAAAGATTAAAGGAGGCGAGGGAGATGACCGTGTGGATATTTGGGAGGAGGGGCAAAGGGAACAGTCAGTGCAAAGGCCCGGAGGTGGGCGTGCAAAGGCCTGGAGGCAGGTGTGCAAAGGCCTGGAGGTGGGTGTGCAAAGGCCCAGAGGTGGGCGTGCAAAGGCCAGGAGGTGATTGTGCAAAGGCCCAGAGGCGGGCGTGCAAAGGCCAGGAGTTGATTGTGCAAAGGCCCAGAGGCGGGCGTGCAAAGGCCCGGAGGCAGGCATGTGCCTGGCGTGTTGAGAGAGCAGCAAGATCAGTGGGGTTGCAATGGACGGAATGAGCAAGCGTTTTCGAGGTCAGGGAAGTCATGGGGGTGAGACTGCAGGGTTCCCTGGCTCAGCGTAAGGACCTGGGCCTGGACTCTGAGTGCAGGAGGAGCCCCTGAGGGCCCTGCATACAGCGAGCATGGATGTGAGAGTCACAGTCACCCGTCCAGGGGCCTGTCTCAGGCAGAAGGAGCTCCTGGGCTCCTTCCCACTGGTCTCCCGTGGACAGATCCAGGGCAGGGCTGTGGGGGCCCTGTAATCACCTCTCCAGGAGGCCCCAGAAGCATCTGGAATGCAGCCCGTAAGCACAAGGCTCTCTGCTGGAAGGGGTGCAGCTGCCCAGCTAGAGCTTCCTGGACTCATCAGCTCCCTGAGACTGAGTCTCTCCCCGCCCCCCACCCCCCAGCCTGGAGCTTTTCATCTCATGCTTTGTCCCCTCAGGCAATTGTTTATCGTTTCCTTCTCCAGAGTGTGTCTGAGACACAGCTCCTATGAAAGATGTGACACTGAATGAAGTGGGACGACGTCATCATTCACCCTGGCTCCCGCTGACATGTTTGAACGACAACACATTACATCCAATCTGGTTGCTCTGTGCTTTGAAGGAGAGGCAGGCACCTCCGCTCGGGTGCTCTGAGCTCTTCGCAGAATTGAATGAAGTGGGTTTGGCAGCCGTGGTGCTGAATGCAGCACGACGAGTAGCCACAGGGTGAGGGACAGTCACTGAAGATGGCTACGAGGGCCGTCTCTAGGCTGACCAGATGTCCCATTTTAAGTGGGGCAGGAAACAACAGGACTGTCCTGCTTCAAATGGGATGTAGGGTCAGTCTACTGGCACCTTGACTTGAGCCCAGTGAGACTAGGGTGACCAATGCACCGTGTGAAACCAGATGGCACTGTTGTGCTCTGTCCCGTTTAAAACGGGACGTCTGGTCAGCCCAGCCTGCCCTGCTGCCCTGCCTCCGCAGTCAGACTGGGCAGTCCCGTGGGGCAGGTGTCTGGGTCCTCTGCCTCCCCTGGTGTCCCCCAGGGTGCCTGGATCTGGATGATGAGCAAGATGTGGTGCAAGGACGCAGCTCTGGGGGCAGGCCGGCCTGGTTTAAATCCTTGCCCCGCCCCCAGTAGCTGCCGGACCAGACCCCTGGGCCTCAGTTTCTATACCTCTGTAATGGGGATGCCCAAAACTTACCTGTGAGGATCCCCATGAGATGATGTTGTTAGTTATCGATGGCTGCCTAACGAACGACCCCCAAACTAGTAGCTTAAAGCAACACACAGTTATCATTTCACAGTGTCTGAGGGAGCAGCGGAGTGGGGTGACGCTGGCCGAGTGTCTTGGGCGGTTCCTTGCAGTCAGGATGTCCGCGGGGCCAGCCCGGGGCCGGAGGGCCGGCCGCTGTGCTGGCTGCCTGGGGTTTTCACTGGCATCGCCCTCACGATCCATTGCGTTGAGTAACTTCTCATGGGCTTGTTAGCCACTCATATATCTCCTTTGTCGAAATGTCTGCTCCCATCGTTTGCCCACCGGCCTTTTTGTGCTAACTAGTAAAAGTTCTTTATATGTTCTGACTACAAGTCCATTGTCACATACACGAGGGCGGTCCAGAAACCGTCAGCCATGGTCTCCGCAACCGGGAACGGTTACGTGGCTGGATTCCGGCCGGACAGCCGCGTGGGGCTTGCAGACGTTTGCTCCCAGCCTGCGGTTGGTCTGGCTTCTATCCTCATTGCGATCAAGTCCAAATTATCCATTGTTTCCGTTTGATTGATCATGCTGGTACTGTCATGTATGAGAACTCTTTGTTTAACCCAAAGTCGTGACAATTTTCTTCTGTACTTTTTTCTAAAGGTTGTACAGTTTTGGTTCTTGCATTGAGATCTATGATCCATTCTGAGTTACTTCCTTTTGCGTACGGTATACGGTAAAAGTACGGACTGATTAATTTAAAATTTTGCATGTGGGTATCCAATTAGGCCAAGAACCATTGTTGAAAATATTATTGTTCCTCCACTGGTGTCCTAGGACCTCTGGTTGAAAACCAGCTGACCGTAAATGTAAGGGTTCATTTCTGGACTCTTCCTTCTGTTCTGCTCATCTGTGTGCATCCTTGAGCCAAGACCACATGGTCTTGTTAACTGTGGCTTTACAGGAAGTTTTGAAATTGGTTAGGTTAAGGCCTTCGATTCTATTCTCTTTTTCAGAATTGCTTTGGCTCTTCTGGCTCCTTTGTATTTCCATATAAATTTGGGGATCCGTTTGCCAATTTCTACAAAAAGGCCTATTGGGATTTAGGTAGGAATATTAATGTCTTTTATAGCCGACTCTTGAAAGTGTCATAATGCCGTCAATTCTGTCCTGTTCTTTTGGTCACACAGACCAGCACTGGCACAACGTGGGAGGGGACCACACGGTGTGAATTCTAGGAGTGACATTATGGGGGCCCAGCCTGGAGCCCAACTACTATCTAATGGACATGAACGTTCACTGCAACAGGGAAGGCTTGGGTACCACTGACCTTCCAGAACATCTATCAATGTCCTCAAGTTCTCTTTCCAATGAGATGGGTCTCCCTTTGGGCAGGGGTTTCATGAAAGTTGATTTGAACTCAAGTCTATGGACGGCCATTGTAACTAGCTGTCTGGCAACAGAATGGATGACCTCATTTTGACTGAGGGGAGCGGGTGCCCTACCTTTGCAGGTATTGACACAGAAGTCTGATGGTCATCTTTGAGGGATACTGGGGAGGAGTTTAGAAAGCTGAACTCGTTCATCCCAGAAATTCCTTCTAGCACGGAGCTCAAGGTCACTTGGTCAGTTAATGCCAGGGCCACAATTCAAATCCAGGTCTCCAGACTCCCGGATTTTATAATCACGGACTGTCATTTCTAGAAGTCCCTTAGAGGTCATGTAGTCCAGCTTCCCCATGTCCCAGAAATGAGGGGTAACTGAAGGCCAAAGAGGAGACTGCACAAGGACACCTCCAGACTTAATGACTAGTCTGGGCTTGAATTCTAGTCTTCAGGACGGCCACCTGCCTCTCCTTCCAAGCCGGGGCTTGTCGGGGGTCTGGGAGCCTGCTGCCTTCCCTGCTTGGGCCAGGAGGGAGTTAACGAGATAACTAAGCAGCGGCTGCACTCAGCAGCACGTTTCTTGTTTAGAAATGCAAATGCCTTGCAAGGCCATGCTCAATGCCTCAGGTTTTTATGCCACAGAAATTACTCTTTCTCTCCCTCCCTCTCAGGCTTGTCTGTGATTGTTTGTACTACAAAAACCAGAGGGAATTGAGCCATTTGCTGGAACAATCCTTTTAAAACCAGCCTCGGGACGAGGCCTGCCTCCACAATGAGGGGCCTCACCCCTTCCCCCTTTCCTTCCGCTAAGGGCGGGCCCAGCGACACAGCCTCCCACCCTTTCTGTCTTTTTCCTCCAGAGAGGTGCTGGGGGGCCAGGCTGGCCCAGGAAGGACACCGTGCGGGTGCCGTTTCCTTTACACAGGTGGGAAGACGGAGGCAGGCGTCTTCCGGTCCCAGGTCTCGCTCACTTTAGGAGCCCAAGGGCAGATCGCGGGTTTCCAACAGATGGCGACTTCTCACTTCCATTCTCCAAGTCCCAGAGGCTTCATTTCTGTGCTGTTGACAAGTCACTCAGTGATCCTGGGCCATCTTGTGTGCTCTGAGGGGACCCACTGTGGTTTGCTGTCATTTTGGTTGTCGGCTCAATCCTCACAATGAGGGTCATTACTTCTGTTTGACAGAAAAGGAAACTGAGGCTCAGAGAGTTGAAGGGTCAGGTTCAACGAAGTGCCATTGTCATAGCATATTGGGAAGTGGTTGTATGTTGGCTGTTTGACATGGTTCAACTTAACCATTTGCCGTAGGTCAGATGATTTACCCTTTGTCTAGTGGCAACGAACCCATCTACCATGTTTTAGTTTGACCTTCTCACTGGTGATTTACTTTGAACTGAATCATCAGCTTCTGTTTTGATGTGGTGTGTGAATATTTATATGTCAGCCTGCATTTCCATAAGTCTTATACTCCACAGCAGTCACCAGGGCTCAGCCAACATGGGTCTGCATGCTCTTGAATGTCTCTTTACTCAACTGTATTAGTTATCTGATGCTTTGTAACATGTGACCCCAAGTGACTTAGTGACTTAACAAAACAGACATTCATTGTCGCCTAGCTTCTGTGGGTCAGGAATTCAGGAGAGGCTTGGCTGGGTGGTCCTGCTTCAAGTCTCTTATGAAGTTGTAGTTGAGGGGTTGGACGAGGCTATAGTCATCTGATGGGTTGACTGAAGTTGGGGGACCTGCTTCTATGAAGTTGCACTCATGTGGCTGTTGGCAGGAGGCCCCAGTTCCTCACCGCAGGGATCTCTTCATAGGGTGGCTTGAGTGTCATATCATAGCACCTGACTTCCCCCCAAGCCAGAAAGATGGAAACCACAATGCCTTTTATAACCTTCCCTGGGAAGTTGCAATCATCTCTGGGGATGATCATGTTATTAACTGACTCCAGGGGGCCTGGCCAGGCCACGGAGCTTTGGTGGGGGGTGGGGGTGGGGGTGCTGTAACTATCATGGGACAGACACTGGATGGGGGAAAGGAAGGACTAAGTTTTATTCTGATTTGCACAAATGGGCTACAGGACTCTATTAACTAGTCAGAACTCTCTGGACCCTAATAGCAAAAATCCCAACTCAAACTGGTTTATGCAGAAATAGGAAATTTAATAGCTTATATAAGTGAAAAAGATCGGGGCATATCAGGTTTCAGGAGGCACATGATATGGAAGTAGTGGGGGTTAGCTGGTCACTGAACCTCAGCTCCCTCTTTTCTTAGGGCGAACTTGTTGCTGAGAAGCTGCTCCTGGCCAGGGACTACATTTCCCAGGACCCTTTGCATTTAGGTATGGCCATGTGACTGGTTCCCACCAATGGAATGGGCTGGAAGTAGGATTTGTCACTTCCTGACCATGGGACTTAAGAAACAAATATGCTTCCTCCACTCTAACTTCCCCTAAGGTCTAAGTAGAAAGGACTCTAAGACATTAGGGGAGAGTGTGACACAAGGTAGAAAGATCCTGAATCCTGAATCCCCAGAAAGAACCACATCAGACTGTTACATGAACAAGAAAGACATTTTTATTAGGCTAAGCCACTGAGATTTGGGGGTTTCTTTGTTACAGCAACTAGCATTACCCTAACTAATACGGATATCACCAGGACCTTCTCTTTCTTCTTTCTTCTCTGTTTACTTCATTCTTAGGCTCCATGGGATAGCAATATGGCACCAGTGACTCTAGACCTCTGTGTCCCAGGTTCAAGTCCAGCAGAAAAAAAATTGTTTACTGCCCTCTTAATATTAACAGTGTGAGCAAGGCTCAGACTTTGTGTCTTGTTACTTAAATTTATGAGCTTATCCCGGAATGAATGACTATGTCCGGGGCTTGCAGGGGCTTGGACTGGTCAGCTCAGTACATGTCCGCTCCTGGAGCAAACTGCCCTTAGGCTGAAATTGGGAGAGGGGACCAGAAGCTAGACATTTGTCCATCCCCATGAACTTGAGCATTGCTCATCAACTCCCCCTGGATTCCAGTGTCCTTTCCTACTCAGTGAGGGTGCTGGACATGTGGGTGCTATGAAGGGATGCTTGGGGTGGAATGACCTTTGAGAATTGCCCGGTCTTGGTTTGTGACTTGGTGAAGCTCCAGTTTCCTCCCAGTCGGGACGTGATGGAATTGGCGCATTTGGGCTCCGGGGAGACTCCCCCAGCCGAGTGTTTTCTATCTCTTCCATCTTTTTGTTCTTCCTCACATCCACGCAGGGCACTTTCTGGAAGAACATCAATGTCTGGGCCCAGAGCGTGCGGTTTTGAACATCACTCGCCTGGTCTCACCCGCTGCCAGCCTTCCGGTTGGTTCTGCTGCCGGGCCGAATCCTTTGATCAGAGGGAATTGATCAGAGCCAGGTTCCCCCCCTCAAAGGCAGCAGTTTTCAAACCTCAGGGCTGTTTTCATGTCGTCGCCTGCGTCGCCGGTCCAGGCTCACCTAATGGGAACGCAGACGGCGAGGCAGATAATGAGGTAGAGGGCTCTTTCATACACCTCCTCCCAGAGGCCCTCCAGACTGCGCCAGCCCACAGAGAGCTCTGAAATTCCAGGCGACGCCTGCTTCACCACCTAACTGTGGCTTGTCCTTTAAGCCAACAGTTCTCCGAGTTTTCCGTCTTGTGTGTACAGTCCTTTAGGACAAGAATGTATTTCCTCCTTTTGTGTTCCCCAGGGGTCCTTGGGCACCAGAACTGAGCACAGAGTCACGGAAATGAAGTAGGATTAAGATGACATTTATTTAACTTGGTAACTGTCAGACACCCCAGTGGGTGTGTTTGCACGGGATCGGTCTCGCATTTGGGTTTCACCAGCACCCCGTGAAGTAGATATTCGAACACATATTTTTACACGCAAAGAAACTGACACTAAAGACAGACTGAGCCCCGCGCCCAAGGTCCCATAAAGAGTAAGAGAAGGAGTGTGAGTCAGTGCAGGGGGACTGTCAGCCGCTCGGCGTTGCTGTCCCCTGTGCGTCGTGCTTGGGCCGGACTCCCGGGGAGGCGGAGGTGGGGGCGGGGGGGGGATAATGAGCTGAACAGTATTCTCTGTAATTCATGGTTCGGTGGGGGCCGGCGAGGACTGCTTTGACGACTTCTGGGCAGTGGCACTGTGGACGAGGCACGGCCTTCTGCAGCCACAGCGGTCGGTCTGTGTGTGGGAACGTTGTAGGATGTCCAGGGTCTCTGTTTACCCCAGCGCTCCACACTGCATTGCTTCCCAACCCCTTACGCAGCATTTATTGAGCACTTCCTGTGTGGCTGAGATGATTCTCAGCGCTTTCCAAGCGTGAATGCATCTCATGCTCGTACAGCACAGCCAGGTAAATGCTATTATTACCATTGCTATTTTACAGATGGGGAAACGGAGGCTCAGAGCGGCCTCAGAATTAGAGCTGGGATTCGAACCAGCTCTAAAGCTCGGCTTTAGAGTCCCTGCGCTCAGCCTCTGGGCTCAGTTGTCTCTTTAATAAATAGTGGTGGAATTGGATTGAATTAAATCACCTGAATGATTTTTTGCCAGGCCTGCTTGGGGGTGAGTTTTTGTGCATTCCTGTGGGGCTGCGTCAACCCCATCCATCTTTCCCTTGGACTCATATTTGGGAAGTAAGTCACACTCCCACGAGGGAGGCCCTCACGAGGTTCCAAGCAGACTGGGCAGCCAGCACGGCCCCTGCAAGATGCCCCTGAGGGCACCCTGGAGGTTGGGCTGCCCAGCCTGGTCCAGGGGCTCTCAAGGGCGATGCTCTGCCTGGGCCCAGGCTAGCGGTGCCAGGTGTTGCCAAGTCTTCCGCAGGCTGGACTCGAGGCCCTCCCAGCACCCCAGGCTATCCACCCTCCCAGAATGAGTAGGGAAAATGCTCCCACCTCAAGGCAGCCCTCCAAGGTTGTCCCTGCACAGGAGTGGTTTTCAGTGGAGCCCTGTGGGATCCTGTGGGTCTCTCTCCTCTGCCGCTTGACTGGTGGCAATCAGAATGCAGCCTCTGACAGATCTCAGGGTGACTGCGCTGTCCCTGGCATGACCGATGCTGGCAGCGGAGGCAGGAGGAGTCCAAATTGGCTTGGCGGGCTGTGTCGGGGACTTGGGGACTGATGTGTCGTCTTCTTCCCTCAGGCCTTTTCCTTCCTTGGTGGCTCTGGCTGTTCGCAATTCAAGATGTCCTTTGAAGATGGCTCTAGCCCCAAAGGACGCCAGTGCCCGAGGACACAGAGCCAGAGGGGAACCTCGCTGCCCTGTGCATCCTCTATCACCAAACCCTCCTTGTTTCTCTTTTGGATTGAGTGTGAAATAGTTCCACACTCAGAAAGGCGTAAAGAATAGCACTAACCAAGCCCTGCTTGCTCATCACTGGGCGTTTATCTCCCATTTCAAAGGTGCAAGGACGCGTGTGTATGCTCAGCCGTGCACACACGTGCCCTCCCTCAACCCCAGTGAAAGCTCTGCTCACGCTGCAGGCGGACACCATCCCTGCAGCGTTTCCGTATCACCCACCTCATCGGAAGGAGGCAGGTAGATGTAAGTAGCCCCATCTTACAGATAAAGAAACTGAGGTTCAGCGAGGTGGGCTGTGAGCTGGCTCTGGTCGCACGATCAGGAAGTGGTGGTGCCAATGCAAACTCAAGGTGTGTCAGCCTCCCACCTTCTTGCTCCCCACCAGAAGCCAAAGCAACCAGGACAACTGTGTTGGCATGTGTGTGAGTCCCTTGAGAGAGGGGCTGTATCTTTTCTCTCTGTCTTCGGTACCTGGCACCCACGGGTTCTTGGTTAATACTTGGGTGACCCTGACTATGGGAGAAATTTTAGAATCATCACCCTCAGATTCCACATTAGGTTCCTGGGGGCTACCGTAACCCAGTACCACAAACTGGGTGGCTTAGAACAGTTCCAATGTCTAAAAGTTCAAAGTCAAGGTGCTGGGAAGGTCACAGTCCCTCTGAAGACTCTAGGGAGAGCATCCCTCCTTCTCTCCTTCTAGATTCCTCCTAGGTTGCTGTCAGTCCCTGACCTTCTTTGGTTTGTAGATGCCTCACTCTCATCTCTGCCTGTGTCACTATGGGGCCATGTTCCCCCTGGCAGCTCCTGTGTGACACTCTGTGTAGGAGAAGTCGGCCTCTCCTTTTAAGAACTCGTCATTGGATTAGGGCCCACCCACATCCAGTGTGATCTGACCTCAACTTTGCTAATTCCATCTGCAAAGATCCTCTTAACAACTAAGGCCACATTCTGAGGTTCTGAGTGGACGTGAATCTTGGGGGGACAGTTTCTAATTCTTCGCCTACCAGCTGTGTGTCTTTGGGAGAGCCATTTATCTTGTTGGAGCCAAAATTTCCTCATTTGCAGATCTGGGGCCAACACGGTCTAGTCGCGAAGGAACTGTGAAATGAAGCGTAATAATGGCGCCCGTGCACCTGGCGCAGGCAGCCCAAACACAGCCGCGTTCTGTTCTGTTCTGTTCCTTGTTACTATTATTTCTATTATTAAATGAAATGTGGAGTGAATGGAGGAGAACGGCAATGTTTATATTTAGAGGGGGATATATTTAGAAGGTGAATTCCAGTAGGGGCGGACAGAATCTGCTTATTTATTTATGTGTTTATCATTACTGGGGTTTGAGGGAGGACAGCAAATTACACTTCGCTCTGTGCCCAAGTCTGGAACCAACCGAGAAAACAGATGCCTGAGCCAGACAGAAGGCCAGCCGTCATCCTGATTGTCGATGGAACTCTCTGGAGGGTGTGGCTTGGTCTTCAGAGGGCCTTGCCCTGCTCAGTCCACTGGCAGAACGAGCAACGCCGCCCCGCCAGTACCCTCTGCCGGCAGGGTGGAGCCGGGTGGAGCACATCACGCATGCTCCCAGACTCACCAATCAGAGGGCGGGGGCGGGGCAAGCTGCAGGTGGGACGGTGGGGAGGGAGGCACTAACGGAAGCCAGGGAAGGCCATGCCCCCAACAGGTGTCTGTCTGAAACGAATCCTGGCGCGGCCACCGTCTAGCTGGGAGCCGTGCAGCAGGTGATTTGGCAGCTCTGAGCCTCAGTTTTCTCACCTGTAAAGTGGAGATGATGGGAGAGTCTCCTTCTGAGGCCTGAGTGTGAAGGAAACGATTTAATGCCTGTAGAGCACCTGGCACGGTGCCTCAAGGCCGGAGCTTAATTCATACCAGCTTCCACTGTTACTGCCCTTGTCATCCCGGCTGTGCAGTGCCCGGGATCCGTGGAAGGCAGGAGAATGTCTGAGGGCTGTCCCGAAGGTTCCTAGCCCTGTGACATGGCAATGTTATAGCGACCATGGCTGGAGCTTTCCCCGACAACCCCCGTAAACACTATCCCAATGCTCCTGGAATCCAATCTGACCCTGGGAGGGGCCGGGGCACAGTGACCCCGCCCCACTCGCAAGATTCTTGAGTGAATGCACCTGTGGTGAGTGGTGATGGCAGATGAAGGGACTTCTGGTGTTACGGGGACGTGTGCAGAGCCCCCTCTCCTCCTCCACGCTCACAGAATGCTGGCGTCAAGGCTTTGTTCTGGCATTTGAGCTGGGCTGTGGGGAGGCTCATGGGAGGGCAGGCCTGTGCAAGAGGGTGACATCACCTGGAAAGGATCCCCCCGTCTCCCTCCAGCCTAGAGGGTGAGGGAGGGAGACAGAGAAGGGGAAAGTATGGCTGGCTGGCTGGGAAGTTTTGTTCTCCTGTGACAATCCATCATTCTGTCTGAGGAGCTGGCTCCTGTCTGGCATTGACCTTCCTCAGCCGAATGGCTCGTGGCACAACTGTGCAAAGCCAGATGTGGGCCCCTGCGTAGATGGTTCTGCAGGCCCGCCGGCCTGGTGCTGCCCCTGATCCCTGGGGTGAGGTGGGGTTGGAGGGCCAGATGGTAACTCCGAGTGCTCTCCCAAAGGTTTACATTGTGGGGTGTGGTGGCGGGGCCGTACTGGAGACACAGAGGTTAGTGGTCTTCTGAGGGGTTGGCCTCCCAAGACCTTCTAAAGTGAAACTCAACTTGTGTGGGGTTATGAGGAATTTTGGATTAGCCAGACTCCAGGCTCATTCCCTGGTCCAGAAGGGAGAAAGCTTGAATTTGGACCCGTGGGCAAGTTACTGAATCTCTCTGAGCTTCAGCCTCTTCACCCGAGCAGTGGAGGTAATGGCGGAGCTTCCTCCTCGTCCCTGGGGATGGCGGGACACTTCCCCCTCGTCCCTGGGGATGGTGGGATACTTCCCCCTCGTCCCTGGGGATGGAGGGACGTGTGGAGAAAATCACGTGACACCTTAGCACCTTGCCCGGCACATAGTAAGTGCTTAATGAATGTCGGCTGTGACGACGGCGGCAATGGTGGTGGTGATGGTGATGGTGACCGTGGTGATTTTTGCCATATTTTTAAAGAAAGAAAAGGCAATTCATGGAAGGGAGGTGTGAAATGGCAGGGCGTTCCCTGTGGCTGGAGGAGAAGCCTGGGCTGGGGCCAGAGAGGTCCGCAGGGCACTACAAACCAGGCCAAGGGGTTTGAGCTTGTTCTTACAACGACGGGGAGGTCACAACACAGTCTGATCAGCTGGGACAAGAAGTGCTCCTGAGGTACCCGACAGTTTCAGCTGTTGCGTGTGTATGTGTGTAAAGGGGGGTGGGGGTGGAAGGGGGTGATGGTAGTGGTGGTGGTGGGAGAGTTAGATGGGCCAGAGACCCACGAAGAATGGATACTGTCCTGTGGTGGGTCCTTACAGGCTGGAGGTGTCAATGAATTTGGGAGCTGCTGTTGGATCTGGGACTGGGACTGGGGAAACCAAGATGGTGGCTCAATCACTGAGTGGGTCCTTTGGTTCCTGGTCTGTTCCCCGGCCCTGATGCTTGGTACAGAAAGGCTCCAACACTCTTCCGAGACTGAGCTGTCCCAGGACACAGGCAGACTGTCTGTACCAGGGCCCCAGCTGTACAATGAATCTTGACTCACATTCCTTCATTCAGTGCCTATTCATTGAGCACCAGCCATTGTTCTGTGCACTAGGGATTAGTGGTGAAGAGCACAGACAGTGTCCTGTTCTGAGAGCTTCGAATTTAGTAGACATTCCCCATGTGACTGACCTCCAGCCTTGGTCATAGCTGAAGCCTGCAGCCTGGTCCTCAGAAGAAGCCTGTCAAGTGCAGCTTGTTCATGCCCCTGCCTTCCACCAACTCCATGGGCACCCTGACTGCTGTCAGCAGCTGGGCGGGGAGCATGTGGAGGCCCTGCAGCAGGTGAGAAGTTCTGGGTGCCTCCATGTAATCCACGTGCACTGCTGGAGGCCCCATCCTCCATGCTCATCCTAATAGCTTCAGCAAGAATGACTATGGTTACCTCGTGGGGATCACTTACCCTCTGACTACCCCAAAGTCCTGAGTGGGTGGCCCCGGGCCCGTGGACATATGCGTGTTTGTCTGAATGATGATGTGGAGGGGAAACTTCCCAGAAACAGCAGGTCCTGAACCAGGTTCTCTAGGCTTGGTGTCTCCCTCTCTAGAAGGTACCCTAGAAGGGATTGGGTCTAACCTCCAAGTGCCCCGAGCGGGACATGGAATGTTCCAGGGGCTTTGTGTTGAATGAATGAATGTATGCATGAATGAATGGGCTAGATCAAGGTTCAGGGCATGCAGGCTGCCTGCACCAATTCCTCCTCCTTGCCTGGGGCCAGCTTCTCGCTCTCCAAGGCCCAGGCAGCAAGCCCTGTGGAAATGTAGTGTTATCTAAATGCTAAATAGCAGCAGCAAGGGCCGGGATGGGCTCCATGAACGATGAGCAGGCTTATGGGCCGACTCCTGCCTCCCTCCGGCTCCCTGCTGTTCTAGAAGGCCGGTTGGCCTGGTTTGCGCTCACACTTTGAGGCGCTCCCAGGGCGGGGCTGCACGAAGGTGGGCTGCAGTCTTGGGAGGGGGCTGGAGATGGGGTGGGCTCATGCTGGGGTGGCGGTGGGGGGCTAGGTTGCCATTGTCCAGTCTTCTGAGGACGCTGCTGCCAGCCCTTCTGACACCTTGCCCATGACTGTCATCCACCCACTCCTCAGGTTCCTCCTTTGTAAATAAAAGGAATTCCATGAATGTTACAGAAAGGCAACGCTGTTTCAGATTCTCAGAGCATGCCCGGTGAGTTCTCCATTTTAAGGACAGAGAAAGTGGGGCTCAGAGTGGGGAAGAGATGCCCCTCGCCCCCAGCTTGTGAGAATTGTAAAGAGGACTTAGCCCAAGGCCACCTGACTGCACACCTTTGCAGGCTGCCGGAACAGGAGGGGCCGGGCTGGATCAGAGGTTTGCAAAATGTTTGTAGTGGAGTGAGGCTTTGTTCAAACAAAACCTTACAGGGAGGCTCTCTGTGGAAAGGAGATAAAAGCAGAGTGGAGCGGACTGGAGCTGGAGTGGGGGCGGGGGCAGGTGGGCAGGCTCTTCCCGACTCCCCTCCCTTCCCCCCCCCCCCCCCCCCCCCCCCCCCCCCCCCCCCCCCCCCCCCGCCCTGCAGGGCTCCCTGGGGACTGAGCTGGGGCCGGGGGTTAACCCCGAAGATGCAGTGGAGGCTAGTTGGGGTCACTCAGAGAGTCGTGGTGACCTGGAAGTTCACGAGTCCATCTGCCCCAGTGGGAGGGACCCAGGCCCAGCAGGTTTTCCCTGGGTCAGGCCACACTTGAGTGTTACCACCTGTCCCCTCTAGCCACCTCCGCTAGAGGGACTGTGCAGGGCAGCTGGGAGTCACTGCCTGACCTTTGGCCCTCGGATGGTAGAAAGAGGGGATTGCGGGAGGATCTCCGTCCTCCGTCCTCCACCCTCCGCTGGGGCTTGTCACTCAGAGTCTGTGGCCGCTTGCTGTGGGTGGTGGTGGTGGGGAGGCTGGGGCGGGGCCTGGGGAGGGGCTGACAAGGCTCATGGGGCGGGGCCTGGAGCTGGGCGGAAACGACTGGGAAAGGGTGTGGCAGGCGAGGCTGGGGCGTGGAAGCTGAGGCAGGGGCATTGCTGGGACTCACATCCAGGATTCAGATCTGGGGACTGGGGTAGGCAGTGGTGTTTTGATGAGCCAGAGATCACTGGGCAGGTAAGAGGGGTCACAGTGGGGAACAGAAACTCAGGACTTAAGCATTTACGGAGGGGTGGGGGTGCTCCATCAACAACCTAACCCCAAAAGGAGAATTGCCGATCCCATTTGGGGGGCGAGTTGAATCATCCCCCCAAATGACCTTTCCCAGAGCAATCTGAACTCAGAAAAGACTGTCAACCTGAGGGGGCCTCTCTGCTCCTCTCCCCCTCACTGAATTCCCCCCCCACCCCAAACTCTTCACTGAGCCCCTGGAATCTTTCCTGGAATTTGTTCCTCCTCTCCAGGACCAGGGACACGGACTCCAGGGACAGCCCAGGGGGGCTCCTCATCCACATCCAGAAATCAATTCCGCAGACCTGGCCGCTGTCGGCCCCTCCCCAGACCCCGCCCCAGCCTCGCCTGCCACACCCTTTCCCAGCCCTGTTTCCGCCCAGCTCCAGGCCCCGCCCCATGAGCGTTGTCAGCCCCTCCCCAGGCCCCGCCCCATGAGCGTTGTCAGCCCTTCCCCCAGGCTCCGCCCCATGAGCGTTGTCAGCCCCTCCCCAGGCTCCGCCCCAGCCTCGCCTGCCACACCCTTTCCCAGTCCTGTTTCCGCCCAGCTCCAGGCCCCGCCCCATGAGCGTACATTGAGGGTGTTGGGAGGTAGGGTCCCTGGGACTGGGAAATCCCAGGAAGCTGTGACTGCAAGTCTGTGCCCTGTACTCCGTGTCCCCCTGTTCCCCTCCCCCCCATCCCCACTGAGTAGGAAGGTCGCCACAGGGCCAGCAGGATTTCTCGCCGCCTCCGCCATCAGTCACTCTGGGTGGCCTCTGAGAAGCCCATTTGGTTTATTAACACAAACACTCTTGGCCTGAGCCCGGCGACGGCAAATTGGATGGGAGTTCGGGGAAGTCACGGGATGTGTCCGCCACCCCCTGCTCCATCACCTGTGGGTTCTGCTGGCAGCCCTGGGACTGGATGAGGCTGGCCCTGGGGGAGGGGCACGGACCAGCGAAGGAAATGACTTCCAGGAAACCACTCGAGCTTGGCCGCGGGCTACCTCTGCCTGGGGGACAGGGGCTGCCCTCTGACCTCAGTTCTGCAGAGGGCTGCCCACGCGTGACCGTGGGCAAGGTCATTCCCTCTCTGGGCCTCGGTGTCTCCATCTGTGAATGGGGGCACGAGGAACAGTTTTGTGATCCATCTGGGATCATTGAAATTTCTCCTTGGGTTCAGGTTCTTCCCCAACCCTCAGGGAAGAGTTTTCTAGAACATTCCAGAAGTTGATACCAGAAGTTCCCTTAATGAAACAGAACTGGATTTATGTTGCCCAAGAAGGAAATGCATCCTTTCGATGCCCTGCCTCAAGCTGAAGCTTGACCCCGACATGGAGCCGACAAAGCTGGTTTCCTCCCTGCCTCCGCGACCCCGCCCTCTCTGCTGCCGGGGTGCTGTGCGAGGACCCATAATAGACTCTCCAGTCAGCCTCCAGGAGTCCCCGCCCCCTCCCCCTGCCCGAGCCAATCACGCTGCGGCTCATTTTCCTTCCGGAATGGATCATCTTGGAGCCCCTCTCTCCGGGTATAAACAGGACACACCTCAGCTCCAGGACCTTATGCAGGCCACTTTATCCCTCTAGGCCTCGCTTCCTTCTTCTTAAACTGGGGACAATCGTGATCATCTTTATGACAAAAGAGCTGTCTGAGAGTTGTCATTTGTGACCTTTCTTTGGCAGGGAAGAGGAGGAGGACGCACTGAGTTAGGGTTAGAGTCAAGGTTATCTAGACTCACCTGGCACCCCCAGGTGGTACCCACACGAAGCTGACTGACATCTGTGCAGGACTGTCACCACGGCGGTGGCTGGAGGAAGAGGTGGTAGGGCCAAGAGGATGAGCACTGGGTGTGCAAGAGGTGTCTAATGGCCTGAGTGCGTGATGCTGAGCGAGCAGTGCCACAGTGCATAAGTGGGGGTGAGGGGTTGGGGAGGGAGGGAGTGAACAGGTGAGCAAGTCCACATTGGGGCAGATCACCCACCTGCAAGCAGCACAGGAAAAGCCCCCCTCCTCATCCAGCAAGGTGGTCCTGGGGCCCAGGAGATGCACTGGGGGGTTCGCTTCCACGCCCTTGCGGGATCCTCTCTGAATGAGGGGCTTGGCTTTTCTCAGCTCCATCATCTTACCTTCCCCGTAGAAGGAGGAGAGGAGATGTGGGTAGGGTCATGAGCTCCAGGTGAGCAGGGGCGAGAGAGGGAGACAGGGAGACAGGGAGAGAGGGAGACAGAGGGACAGAGGGAGACAGAGGGACAGAGGGAGAGAGGGAGAGGGAGACAGAGGGACAGAGGGAGACAGGGAGAGAGGGAGAGAGAGGGAGAGAGGGAGCTTGAGTGCTGTCACAGCGCCTCTGGCTGGCTGGCTCCTGGCATGGGTTAGAGTTGGGGCAGAAGGAAAGCCCACTGTGGCATATTGCCAGGGCAGCGGTTCCCAAGTGGTGACACATGTACCCCTTGGGGTGTGCGCTGGGCCATTCAAGGGTACGCGAAAAATAATCAGTAATGGAGAAAAAAACAAGAAAAGTAACAAAATGCAAAATGTTAGTATGGAACCATGAATGTTGTTAAGTCTGAACACTGTTGATGGAGACACGTCATGGTCCGAGCACATTAGTGAGTGATGAGGGGTGAGGGCGTGCCTATGAGCCCCTCCCCCAAGCTGCTCTCCTACCAGTCATCACGCAGTTTCAGAACAGTCCGTTGGTGACAGTTCTAGAACTTCCCCAAACATAGAAATACATCTGTGGCCAGACTGTTGGATGAGTTTAGTTACGGACTGAGTAAAAATAAGTGCGTTGTCTTTAATCGTGATTCTTTTCAAGTAGTTGTTTTTATTTAATATTTAAACACTTGATCATCATTATCCATATTTAATTGTGTTACGATTATTGTAAAATTAAATCTGTGGTTTGTACTTTCAGTGTAGTCATTTTTCTTTCCTGACTTACGACCTCATTTCCATTATTTTACATGAAGACAGGCACTGAACAAAAGTGTCCATATTTAAAAACAGCTGTTTTGAAAACAAGGGGTACAGTTTATAGAAACGGGTTTAAAAGGGGTGCAGACGGGGGACAAGATTGGGAAGCGCCATGCCCTGGAGTCTGACAGGAAAGCCACAGACCCAGCACGTGCTGGAATCCGGACCCAGACGACCTCTCGCGGGGCTGGGATGCCACTCCGGCTCTCCAGGAGGAGTGTCTTAGATCCCCGGCCACATGACTCAGCGCGTCCTGCCCCCCTTCCCTGCCAAGGAAAGAAGGTCACAAATGACAACGCGCAGACAGCCCTTACGTCATGAAGATGATCACGATCGTCCCCACTTTACAGGCAGAGGAAGCGAGGCCTAGGGGAATAAAGTGACCTGCCTGAGGTCATGGAGCTGCAGGCGTGTCCCTGTTTATACCCGGAGAGAGGGGCTCCAAGGTGATCCATTCTGGGAGGAAAATGAGCCCCAACGTGATTTCAAAAAGTGGCAGCCGGAGCCTTGAGTCAGAACCCCGGAGACCCCGTGTGAACCCGGGCTCCGTCCCTGGGCGCTTGGACCCGTAACTCCCCACAGGGTCTCCCCTTTCCCGACGGAGAAGGTGGGGGCTGGACTGCACGCACGCTGTTGTCCTTCTGACTGGAACCCTGGCCAGGAATGGCACTGGAGCGACCACCCAGCCTTTACCGACCACCTGCTGGGTACCTTGCACCAGGCTCGATAAGCCGCAAGCGTGCTTGCTCGCTCCCCAGCTCTGTGAGGCCGGCACGACTAGGCCCGCTGCATAAATGAAGCAGGAGCTCTGCGAGGTCAGAGGTTAGCTAACCGCCCCACTCAGAGCTGCTGAGGCATGGGCGCAGGATTTGAACCCAGACCCCTCTTCTGGTCACCAAGCCACACAGCGCCCATAGGAAAACCCTTTCGTGTTCCTTGCTGTGGCCACCACTGCTGAGAGACATCACAGCTGTCATTTCCTGGGCACCAACTACTTACTCATCAAGTATCGTCCCCCGAGACTATGTGCAACGAAAGTGTCTGCACAGTGAAGACTTCGCGTTTCAAGTGCAGAAATCCAGCGGAAGCTGCTGAGCGAAACGGCATTTACTGGTTCACGTAGCAGGTGAGTCTGGGGTGGGTCCCCGCACAGCCGGATGTGGGGGCGACTCCGTCTTCCGTCTCCTCTGTGCCACTCGGCTCGGTCCCGTTCCCCTCCGGGTGCGGGGCACCCTCCCCTGCTGGAGTGGGGCTGTTTTCCACGGGCTTGTCCCCGGATTTCCACCCTTCCGGGGTAGTCACCCCAGTGGCGCAGACACCATTTCTCAGCGTGTGCACAGCCATTCTGGGGCGGGTCTCTGAGGGGCTTTTCTAGAACCTCAGTCCACCAGGGCCATGGGGTCTGTGTGTGGCCAAGCACGTGTCGTGTGCCCACCCCTCAGGGCATGGTGGGGACAGTCCCACTGTGCACAGAAAAGGTTCTATATATCTGGTGCAGTCCCACGACCCCTCACACAGCCCCACGACAGAGGTACGGTGACACTTGGTATTTCACAGATGAGGACACACAGAGGGTCAGAGCGATGCAGAAACTGTCCAGGTCACGTAGCCTCTAAGTGCCTGGGGGCAGCTCATTTAGATGCACTCTAATGAGTATGAAAAGCATTGGGACTCAGGTGGATTGAAGGGATGGAGTTATTGAGCACCTACTGTGTGCAAGGCTGCAGAGCGAAGCTGGAGCCCCAGCCCCGTCCCTGGGGCATCTGCGACCTACCCCAGGGGACCAGAGTTAAACGCAACGGATCGGGGCCGTGGGTGGGGCAGCGTGGAAGGGCTGTCAGGGGGCTGGGGGTGATCAGTCGCTAACTGAACGGTCGGGCCAGTAATTGCTCCAGGAGTGCAGCGTCCAGAACCGGAACCGCGGGCTGCAGTCAGGAAAGCGTTTCTGAAAGGGAGACTCTGTGAACTTGGGCTTGAAAGACAGGAGGATTTTCAGAGGCAGAGAGTAAAGGCTGGGCGAGGTCCCAGGGCACTTCCCGGGGACTTGGGGCTCTGCCATTCTGTGACTTAGACAAGACCCCCAGGCCCTGTCGGCAACCTCCCAAGTCCTCCCGTAGCCGACTTCAAATCCCAGCTCTGTCACCGATGAGCTGTGTGACCTTGGGCAAGGTGCTTCACCTCTCTGAACTCGGGGGTTCTCGTCCATAAACTGGGAGACAGGAATCCTGCTCTGCCTGTCTCACTAGAGTGTTGTGAGGCTGGAATGAAATCATGTGCCTGAACGTGCCTTTGGGAACCAGAAAGTGCTTTGTAAATATGAGCTTCATGCGTTCGTTCTGAGCCTGGGGGCTCCCGACAGTGTGTCAGGGGGGCTCTCTTCTTTTGAGCCTCATGCCTCATTTCAGGATGGCACTGTGTATAAAAAGATTTGAAGCCAAAATCATCTGCTTCCCAAACCTGGCACTGCCACCAACAATTTGTCCTGCCTTGGGGGACTCGCGTCTCTCAGCCCCAGTGCAAGGATTTAAAGAGACAGCACACGGGAATGTGCCCGATACGGCACCTGGCTTGGCGTGGGTCAGGGCCTTTGGGATGCTATTTCCCTTGGAGGGTGCCCTTCTCAAAGCACTTCTGTGATTTTGAGAAGCCATTTAGGGCAGGGAAAATGGAACACGCTGATTGGCCAGACCTGGGTCACACGGTCCCCTGGCCCCGGAGGGAGGAGGGGGCCACATTCACGTGTATCTACCTATCAGCAATGGCAGGGTCAGCAGCTCCTGCTCACGAGCACATCTGGCCCACGGCTTGTTTCTGAGCTACCCACAAGCTCAGGATAATTTTTACATTTTTAAAGGACTTCATTAAAAAAGAAAAAAGAGAGAGAGTGTGCTGTAGAGACTTATGTGGCCTGCAAAGCCTAAAATATTATTGTCTGGCTTTTCGCAGGCAAAATGTGCTGACCCCTGGTCCATTCTGGTGTAAGTACAATGAACCAGCTTATTCTCCTGAAATCCAGCATTTAATGAGTCTAATGAGAGGGTTCTTCACGGAGCAACGAAAGGCTGTTTCTGATGACACAGAGGTTTTGGGAGGCGCATCAGTCAGGTCCCAACCAGGAAAAGGGAAACTCCCCTAAGTATTTGAAACGGGGTGGAGAGAGGGGTGGGCGCCTTAATATACGGAATCGGCATCTACAGGTGATGGAGACCTGAAAAACCAAACACAGGAAGGCGCCACCGCCCGCTGGCTGGAGGGACAGGGAGGAAAGGGTGATGCTGCCGCCCAGGGCCCAGGGTCCAGGGCACGTTGGGACCACACAGCCCGGCCCCATCGGAGCTGCCATCGCGGAGAGGCAGCCGCTTCCTGGGGCGCTGCCTGAGCAGAGACTGAGGCGCGAAACCCCTTGGCTCCTCCCTCCCTCCAACCTTTGGGCCTGGTCCGGGCAAACCCAGTCAGAACCCCGTTCGCACGGGGGCCTCTGGAACCCAGCCTGCGGCCCTGCTCTGCTACCTGGACCCGGACTGGGTGAGGTGAGGACCGGCAAACAGGTCCGGTCGGCCGGGAGGCCTCAGCACCTTCTGCCACGTCAACCCTCCAATGAGCATCGACGAGGCTGAGCACCTGGGGCCGTGGAAGGACGTCCACATGGGGGTGGGGGGAGAATTTGCCCAAGGTCCAAGTTCACTGCCCGCCCGCCTTGGTGGCGCGCGTCCTGGGGATGTGTTCGCATGCGTTGCTGCTTGTTTGTCATCTGCGTCCAGCTTCTCCTTTGTGACGTCCTAAGTGGTTTGCAGTTCTCACTTGGACATTTTCTCTTCTGCACGGTCACCGGGGTGCTTCCCAGTTTCAGACTCCCCCCGCCCCCTTCTCCATGTTCTGTACTCGGGGTGCCCCTCAAACCACCTTCCTGACACTTGTCACGCCCACCTGCTGCTCGTACCACTGGCCTTTGTCTTCTCCCTGCCCTGTGTCTGAGCACGTGCGTAAACCCAGTTACGGGGGAAACTTGCTGTCACCCCCACGCGGGAGCTTGGGCCGCCGATGTAAACAAACACCGTAAAACAGCGTCAGCGGTCATTGAATTCTGGCGAGATCCCACCGCCTCAGCGAAGGCCGGGCTGCGGACGCTCTTCGTTCGAAAGGGGAAATCTCAAATGAACACGGAGGTAGCCGAGCTGCACGGGGGACACTTTCTCCCTGATGTAATGAGAAGCGTTGAAATAGAATTGGGTTGACACAGAATCACACCCCGTGTGATGTGATGCTATCAGTGTCACTGATGTCATTTCTCTTTCCGCCTGCACTCTCGCGAAACTTGTCACACCGGAGAGATGCGCACAACGCCATGGGGGACCCCACCCGAGGCTTTCCTTTCACTCGGAGGCTGTGTTCATTGCTCCTCTAAAGCTGGCTTCCCCAGTCCCCCCTGTCGGTCTGCATTCGTACGTACAGTCCAGCCACTTGTTTTATGCTCCTTAAAGCTTTGAAACCTCCGAGGAAGTAAACGGACGCTCACAGGCAGTCTGTGGCCTTTGGTTCACTAAACCGACACCCCAGAAATGAGTGAAAGTCGGAGAAATACTTTGTGCCTTCAGGAAGGGCCGGGATAGCTCATGATTCCTCTTCTACCTGGTGAAGATTTGAAGTTTGTTTTTTGAAAACATCATTTTGATGATTAAATTATGAACAGTTGCTTATAAACAGTGACAACTCACCTGTCATCGGTGTCAGCATTTATGACTTAATGACATGAGTTTTATGCTGTTGCTGGTGTTTGTGGATATTTGCCTACTTGATGGCATATTCAGCAAAATGGTAGAGAAATACAGCTCAGTTGTGTGTGTGTGTGTGTGTGTGTGTGTGTGTGTGTGTGTGTTATAATGTCATATATTGCATATGACACATTGCATGCTATTAATATATATTAGTATTTCTTAAGTGTTTACTAAATGTTGGACTCCAAGTAAAGTGCTTTACATGACCTTGATCCTTACAACCCCATGGGGTAGTACTATCATCATCCTCATTTTTCCAGAAAAAAACTGAGGCTCAGAGAGGTCAAGCCACTTTCCCAAGGTCCTAGGCCACTAAGGATCAAAACTGGAATTGAATTCGGGCTTGCCTGACCCCCAAGCCAACAATGAACACACAGCACTTCTTTGTTTCTCTCATCTGGTCCCAGTGCCTCTATGGGGAAACTGAGGCGAGGGACGGGACCAGCCTTGCTGTGGTCTCATTACCTCTGCCGGAGTCTGTGGAGAAGCCAGCCCTCTGCCTCCCACTCTGCTTTCCGGGCACTTCTGACCCCAGAAGTCCTGAACACAGACCAGAGCCCCGGTTGTCTGCCTGGCCGACCCCACTGAGTTTGGGAAGCCTGGGGCAGCCTGATGAGAGGGCTTTCCGCTGCGGGATTCCATTCACTGACGCTTCAGGTGGATGGTACCTCCAGGAATAACCAGCGTCTGGCCTGATAAGGGCCCGGGGCTGCGGGCGGGGCACGCAGAGACTTAAAGCGTCCAGTCTTGAGAGACCTCCCGCCCTCCTCTCCTGCTCTCGCTCCCTCCCTCCTCCCTTCCCTCCTTCCTTTCATCCTTTGTCTTTCTTCTTCCTTTCTTCCCGGCATTACTGGCCTTCCTCCTTCCAACAGTGTTCGGGTCCCATTACGTCTGGCCGCCCTGCTAGGGCAGTCACACGAGGTAAATCCTGACCCCTTTCGCAGCGGAGCTAGCAGTTTGCCCGAGCTGAAGGTGCCCGAGCTGAAGGGCCCTTTACAATCAGGTCGACCTCTTGTTTTAGAGTTGGCCATGCAGAGCGACCAGAGAGGTGTGTTGACTTCCCCAGGGTCACACAGCTGGGGAGCAGCAGCTCGGGGTTAGCACTCAGCTTTCCATTGTTCTCTCTGTCACAGCAGGGGAAGTGCCATTAGCATCTATACTGACATTGGGAATTAAAGCAATGTCACATCTTTTGAAACACCTGCCATGGTGGGTAGGAGACAAAAGAAGGCCACAAAAGGAGGGGCCAGCGACAGAGAACCACTGTGATCGGCTGTTGGGGAGGCAAGTGTTCCAGTCTCCCGTTGATAATTCTGGTGGATTCTGCCTCTTCCTGTGGTCATGATGGCCACTCCGGCTTTAAATAAAGCATCGCGCTAGGCCCCCTGAGGCTCCCGAGGGGAGGCATGACGAGGCCCCAGGGAACCAACCCTGAGCGGGGCTCCACACATCGACCCTTTCGCTTGTCCTGCCTTCTCCTAGGTACATGGCTCCTTCGTGTGCTATGACCTTGGCACAGAGCCCCTCACACATCCTACCCTGTCCTTCGAGAGGGGACGTGCCTCACAGCGACAGGCCCGTTCTGGCCTCCCCGGCTGGGAACACCTGGGCTCAGACTCAATAGTCAGGCCGCAGGGGTCCACAGCTGAGCCTCGGCCTCCAGCTAGGTCCTCCTTAGGCAGCCAGGGTCACTCTGGGATGAGTCCTAACCAGGATCTCCTGAGTGACTACTGATCACTGACTCCCAGCCTTGCTACTGCTACCAGCCACTGCCACGGTCCCCAAAGCGTTCCAGCAGTGCTCCTCCAAGCCCTTGGGGTTGCAGCCCCCTTCACCCCAATCCCAATGTCTCAGCCATGCCCCAATTTAAGCAAAAAGGTCCAGGAAAATTTCTCTGCAGTAGGTGGGCTGTGTGGGTCCCTATCCCAAACACAGCGAGTGGGGCAGAGGCGGGTCTGGGGCAGAGGCGGGTCTGGGGCGGGCTGACCTTGAGCCAGGAACTCGCCATCTGAGGTCTGATTCCCAAATCCAGCGGCTCCTCACCACGCCCATCGGTGCCTTTCTGATCCTGGGAGACGTGGGAGACGTGGCCATTACTGACGTCCTGCTCAGGGCTCAGGGAGGCCCGCCCGCTGTGAGACCCCAGGTAACTTAGCTCTCCTCACTTTTCTCATCTGAAAAGCAGGCCTGTGAGTGTGACGTGCCTCCAAGGCTGTGGGGGGACCTTAATGAGTTGACTGCAAGGGCACGTCATCAGTGTACAGTAACGATCGCGAGCTGTGCCGATGGCTGCGCGCACGCCCGGGGGTGCTCAGAGAGGTGGGAGCTGTGGCCCCTGCCTCCTGTTCGAGCTTGTCCCCGATCCATGTGCTGCCGTGTCCTCACTCCCTGCCTGCGTGGCTGGCTCGTCCCTCCAGGTCCCACCATTCGAGTTGCCAAAGAGCTTCTTACACCGTGGCTGAGTGAGGCTCTGAACCTCACGGGCCGTGGTTGCTCCTTAAAGCAGAGTTTGGCGCGTGCCAGAAGGTGGGCCGAGCAGCGTACCCAGGTTGACGCACTTAACCCTCACGGTGACCCCGTGAAGTAGAGAATGATACGACCGCTCTTTTACAGGTGAGGAAGTTGAGGCTCAGAGAAGTTAAGGAATTTGCCCGGGGTCCTGAGAGGTGGCTCTGGTCGTCCCCTCTTGTCTAAGGAAGGCATGTCTCACTGGGCCCCCCACTTCTTTCCCCTCCAGACCCCTTCTGCCTGGCTCCCCCAAGTGCACACACTCGTCCCAACGCTCACGGGGCCTGCGTGGCTCTCGGACCAGGGGTCCCAAGAACGCAGAAGGACAGCGGTTTGTTGCTGTGTGTCCCAGGAACCCGCACTCTGTAAGCACGCACCCCAGAAAAGAATTCCTTGGCCGGAAGACTCAGGGAACCCCTATGTCAACAGCTCCTTCCCGAGAAATCCCAGGGCACGCACACGGATGTGCTTTTGTCGAATCTAACACTTCCCAAACGAACTTGATGGTAGGACTCTGGCTTGCTCCTTTGCAACTCAGTTCACATTCCAGAGAAGCTCTAGGGTGGACCCCAAAGTGGCCACACCCAGCCTCACCTGTCCCAATCCCCCCACCTTTGCCTGAGAATTCCACTCACACGTCAAGGCCCCATGGGAAGCCCACCCCTCCCAGGACGTTTTCCTCGATCCCCCCCCCAACCCCCCGCCGGCTGGTCGTAATCCCTCCCTCCCCGCTGGGAATCTTCGCCGCAGGGGCTCTTGTGAAAGGCTCTGCAGCGGGCTCTGGGGGGCCTGGTGTTTGAGATGACCTTTCAGTCAGATGCAAGTTTCAGCCTTGGGACTACCTCTGATGACCTAGGTGACACTGGACCAAGAATTCAACTTGTCTTAGCCCCACGCGTGACAGTTTTCTCATCTGTGACACAGAACAGTGACAGAGCTCGTGTGCAGTGTCTTCACACGAACAGCTCAGCCGAGCACGTCACACATGGCACGTATCGAACGAGTGGCGGCCGCCCTGTGACTGCTGTCACTGTTATCACCACTGTTAGGGATGTCGCCGTGTATTTGTTGAATTGAGTTGTAGTTTGTGCCAAGACGTAAGGGTCACTTGGAGTGGGTCCCCGGCTATCGAAGTTGACTTGAAGGTCGGCAACATTGATGTCACTTGGCTCCCACCCCCTTCCCTGTGCTCCCCGTATGTGCTGTGGCACATGAGTAGTAAGTGGAACGGCTCATGCCCCGAGTCAGCTCCAAGAAGAAGGCCAAGTTTGGAGGCTGGACTGTCTCCACATGAGGGCACAGAGTCGCCAAGGCCTCCCTCTGTCCGTGCTGTGAGAGGAAACCTTGGAGGGTGGCGTAGGGTTAATGAGTCTCTCTCTTTCCCTTTAATAATCTGATAGATGGCTCCCCCCTACCCTGCTCCACTCTGCAACCTCAAGGTCCTTTCTTTGGCTGCTTCCAGCCTGGTGGAGACCTCTGGGCAGGCCATTATTGCTTAATGACTGGCTAAACGGTCTCATTTGTTCTCACTTTGTCAGTGGTGAGTCGGGCCAGGGCAGCCAGAAGAATTTTGAAATCTCATCGAGCTCTGGCTTTGGGACATAAAAGCACCTGTGTCTCCTTGCCTTGTGTCTGGCAAGGCTGGACACGGAGACACAGCGGCTCCCGGAGCTGGCGTTGGCCACCCTCCCCACCCTCGTCCACCCTGCTGTCCTCACGCTCCTCCTTGCTTTTCTTCCTTGTCTTTCCCTGCTTTGGTCTTGGCCTCAGCCTGGGGTGGTGGAATGAACTTGGATCTGCAACCGTGAAACCTGGATTTGAAACCCAGTCTGCCACCGGCCAACTGGGTGACCAGATGACCATCTCTTTACATTCAAGGTGAGTGCAATAGCATCCACGAACCTCACAATGGCACAGTGAGGATGATGTGAGGGTGAATTTCCATCCTCAACCACTGCTGAGTATGTTGTACAATCACTATTTTTAATTATACTTTTTTGTCACATACATGCTACATCTCATATCTTTGTGTCACTTTCATAGGAACCTTCCGTGAAGATGGGGGAGTTTGGCTCACATCATCCTCTCAAGTTGGCACTAACTGCTGTTCTCATCTACCCACTCATCTCTTTTCCCCCCTGCTGAGTTCCACATGGGTGCCATGGGTCCAGGAGGGGAAATCCTTGCCTTTTCAATAATGCTGTTAAAAAATCTTCTCTCTGCTCTTTTCCCAACATGAAAGACCAGTTTATGAACAAATAGCTGATCTGAAGTGCAAGCATGTGCATGGCCCAGGGCTGGGCTGGCTGGGCATCTTGGTTTGGTAACGTTCAGTGTTGAAGGCCACTGCAGGTTGGGTCCCATGGGAAGCTGATTCCAAGATGGGGATTGGTGTGCAGGATGTTTATTAGGAAGCGCTCTTGGGAACAGCACCCATGGAAAGGAGAGGAAGGAGGCAGAACTGGGAAGAGGGAGAGTTTGAGATGGAGCACAGTCCCAAAATAGCCTTGGCCAGCCAGAGATGGAACAGCTCTTCAGAGTGTGCCAAGTTGGGTGTGAGGGGCTAGGCCATTATCCCTTCAGGCCGGTCAGTCACTGTGTGTGGGCTGCCCTGGGAAGGGGGCAAGACTCGGGAGAGGTGACTCTTCAGCTGAGGCCATTGCTAATGGGGGCTGAGAGTCAAGGTCTGCCAGTGAGTAGCTTTCCAGCCACGGGACACCAAGCCCTTCGTTTCTTCCCGAGGGACCATCTGGGTGGCACATTACAGAGTTTACTACAGAGGCTCCCTGGATGTCTCTTCTAGCCTAGTCCTGACCTAGCCATCCTGGGTCTTCCAGGCCCCACTTCCTGTTTGCTGTATCTTTTGTCCCCAGGGCCATGGTTGCTCAACTTCAGACCCAACCTGGCAACAAGATGTGGCTTCTAAGTGCTCTGTCCTAGCTCTCTGACACCAGCTTCTCTACAGGAAAGGACCTGAGTCCCTTTCTTCATCAGTCAGCTCCTAGATTTTGCACTTATGGAAGGGAGCCATGCCACCAATCATGCAAAACAGCAGATAATGCAAAATCATTTACATTTGTCCTTTGGTTGCATTATGTGATTACAAGGGGGTGGGAAAGGTGTGATGGAATTAAGTGTGTGCACTCTTGATTCAGATTGCCTGAGTGTGCATCTCAGCCCTACCACTTACTAGCTGTACAACCTTGGGAAGGGTACTCAGCCTTTCTGTGCCTCAGTTTCCTAATCTGTAACAAGGAGGGCTTAATAATGGTACCTATCTCATACAGCTGTTTTCAGCAATGAATGAATCATTACATGCTCAGCACCTAGAATAGTAACTGCTCAATAAATGTTTGCTTTGATGGTGGTGTTTGTAAAGAGTTTGGTTGAAACATATTAGTTACTTAGTGTCTCCTCACTTAACTGGGGTTAACCCAGAAGAGCTGCCATGGCAGGAAAAGATGTCTTGGCACTAAGAGATTGCCACAGATGTCCTACCAAGTAGATCAACCACAGACAGTAATCAGTAGGCAGCGCACCAAAGAAGAGGGGTCAGCACCAAGGACAGCTCCCACACCCCCGGAACTGCCCAGCGCTCACCCCCCAGGCCCTTGAAAAGCAAAGGGCCCCCAGTGCTCATGGGCCAGTGTTTCTGGGCTTCTCTGTCTTAACTCCCATGAATAATAAACAGCAAAAGGACTGAAGGTGGCTATCGAGAGGGACATACGAGTCTTGAGTCCGGCTTCAATAGCTGCATGTCGTTGTGGGTGGGGACAGAGAGAGTAGGGTACTCCTCCCTGGTCTGGGACACCCTTTTGTCATATGTATGGCAGGGGGTGACCCGCCAGGCTCTGGCAGACTTTGGGCCCTTGGTGGGCCTCTAGGAGCGGAGGCCATGGATCCCAGGGGCCAGCAGATGGCAGTCTCTATCCTATGTCCACCCTTGAGGCCAAGTTTCCCAACTGGCACCACCATGGGGCACCGCTGAGGACCTCTAAGGCCGCTGGAGGGAGTGGAACCCTTGAGTGCTGAGGCCTCTGCCCTCGCCATCCTCCCTCTGTCACCCATCTCTCCAAGCCCCAGCCTGCTGGCTCTCACGGTGACAGCTGGGGGTTTGCGCTGCTTTTCTGCCTGAGCTCATGCTCCTATCTGATCCTGAGGCATTTCAGCCCTCTCCTCGCCCCCATGGAGGTCAGCATTTGGAGGGCTTGGGGGGCAACCTGGCCAGGCCCCTCCTCCTTTCTGCCACCCCTCCCGTCTTTCAGCGTGGGATGCTCTGAGCTGGCACTCGGAGGAAACCAGGCTGGGGTGGAACGGAAGGCGGTACTGCAGCCTGGTTCCCTGTCCTGCTGTGCTGGTTCCCTCCCGGAGGCGCTGGGAGTTGGAGGTGATGTCCTTTGAGTCACAAGAGATGAAGACGGGGAAAGAGACCCTGAGACACGAAGCGAGGTGGAGAGCTGTGTTGTTATTGTCGAGCACCTGTTCTGTGCTAAGCACACATCCATCCGATGGCGAGTGGTGCAGGTACTGTTGTTACGGGGAAGTCGGTGGTCAGAGAGGTTACTGAAGGTCAGGCGACCGCGGAGTGGTGAGACGGAGCATCACAGTGTCTGACTTCAGAGGTGAACTCGACAATGTGGTGATGTGGGGAAGAGCTCTTGGGCAGGAATCAGCCCAAATGGGTTCTGACTTCAGCTCTGTCCTTCAACTGTATTTACATGACCTTGGAGAAGAAATTTCCTCTCTTCGGACCTCAGTTTCCCTATTTGAAAATGGAAAGATTGGACTCAATGCTCTCTAAGGACCCTCCAGCTCTAAGAGTCTCTGAGACTGTCCCCGAGACTAATGCTTTTTAAAAACTGTTTGCAAGAGCCCACACACGCACAAGCCCAGCCTTCTGTGGAGTAGGTGGCAGCCTGCATGTGTGAGTGATGGCTGCTGGGAAGGGCCCCTGCCCAAAATATCGCAGTCGCTCATCCTGCTGCCAAAGTGCCTGGAGCACCAGCATTCCTTCAGAATGCCAGCACATGGGGGAGGCCAGCAGACCAAGTCCTTCCCTTCTAAGAGGAAGGGAACTTTGGTTCTGATGGATATTGAAACTAGTTTGCATTTCCTGAGTTCAAAATCTTCCTCCTTCCCGTGAGCATAGGCTGCCCCGGGCAGACCGGGGCAGTGGGGAGCCTTCCCCCGCTTACGGAGTGGGAAGGAAATGGGACGGGCAGCACGGGGGTGCTGGCGGCTTTATGCAGCACCCCAGGCTCCGGCTTCAGATCGCCCTGGTGTGACGATCTGAAGGGGACAAGCTCGGACTTCCTCCCTGCCGAGCCAAGCCCTTTACTGAGCATGCACAGGCGGCTGGAACGTGGCCCAGCACCAGCCCGGCCAAGTGGGCGTGTCCCCAGGAGAGCGCCCGCGGGTGCCTGGGAAACGCCACCCCTCTCCCCCGGCTCCTCCAGGCGAGCTCCGATCTGCACCCTTCCCTTCCCTGTCAGCAGCCTGTCTGCGACTGATGACTGAAAAGCTGTCATCCCCTTCACCGACCCAACGTCACTGCCTCGCGCCCATCCGGCTCCCTCTGGGCTCCAGGAAGCTGGGAAGCTATTCCCGAAGAGAGGGTCCTGGGGACCAGGGGATTGCAATAGCCCCTGCCTCACAGGGTTCTCTGCTGGCAGGCAGGATGGCGTGGGGGGCGCCTGGCAGAGGATGGGCGCTTGAGGAATGTTGGTGACACCCCAACCTATCTGTCATCAGGGTCTCTGGGTTTATGCGCTACAGATGAACACAGGGATCCCGGCCCAGGGACGAGCTTGCGCCATGGTGACACACATCCTCTCTCTTGTAATCTATTGGTCCATTCAACAGAGGGCAGCTGTCACAGAATCACAAAATGACAAGACGGTAGCGGCACCACATGTGACTGGCACATACGAGGTGCTCAGGTAATAATTGTGCCCCACTCAGAATGACACCCAGAGTCCTTCCTATGGCACCTGCGGTCACTGGGGGGCTCTCGGGGTCCTGCCGGGCTACTTTCCCTGTCGCTCATCGGCCTTCGCTACCCGAGCCTTCTGGCTCTTCTTGGACCATACCCAGCACCCTCCCGCAGTGGGCGCGAGCCCTCGTGGCTCCTCTTTCTGGAACGGTCTTCCCAGATGCCTATGTGGCTTGCTTCCTCACTCCCTTTAAATGCCTGTAAGTGTCACCTCAGCCGAGAAGCCTTCCCTGACCACCCTGGTGGCCACCCAGCACTCCATTCTTCACAGTACTTACCTCTCCCGTACACTACTCATGCGTGTCTTTGTTTATTTGCCCATCCTGAGAGTCTAGCTGCCTAGGTGACAATTTTCACAACACGGTCTTGTTTGCCGCTGTACCCTCCCCGCCAGCACCTGGCACGTAGTAGGTGCCCAGTCAACACGTGCTGGATGGATGCATGAATGGATTAATTCACAAATACGTGTTGGTGTTCAAATTCATTGTTTACTAACACAAGTGCTCCCGATCTGTAGAGGGTGCCAAAGGCCGTCGGAGCATTCTAGAGCTAGCCTCAACTGTTCAGAAAAGCAAAAGGGATCAACGATTTACCTGGAATTTAAACCACATTGGCTGTCGCCTAATACACGACATTCACTCTGTAATAATTCCTTAAACTAACACTTACTGAGCACCTATTACCTACGGGGCACAACGCCTGGCGTTAGGGCTGTGGGACTGAGAGCCAAGCCTGTCGCCCCGTTTTGCAGCTCATGCGAGCATTGGGGCGCTGACATCTCTCACGGACGGGAGCCCGGGCGCCTGTCCTGGCAGGGTCTCTGCGTTATCTTGGATGGTACCTCTGCATTGAGAGCAACCCCACCTCCTACAGGTTTGGCCCTCATCCTGTCCCACTCTCGCTTCGGTCTAAGTGAGATGTCCCCGCAAGGTCATGCTAAGAACCTCCCCAGCTCCCACGTTTCCTGACGAGCTCAGGAAGCCAGAGGTGTTGCCTGTTGTGTTGGGGGAGGGAGGCTGGGACAGCGAGGGGCGCTGGGGTCCGCAGGGGGCTCATCAGAGCACCAGGCGTGGGAGATGGGCCCTCTGTACCGTGCAGAGAGAAGGTTCTTTTCCTTCCTCAGCATCCCAGCACAGCGCACAAGGAGCTACTTTCCTGAGAGTGGTGAAAAGCAGGCCGAGTGCCCGCCGGTCGGGAATAGCTCCCAGCTTCCTGGGGCCGGGCAGGGCGGGTGGGAGACGGGTGGTGACACCGGATGGGAGAAGGTGACAGCTTCCCGAGCATCAGCTGCTGACAGGGCCCGCCAGGAGGAGCCCGGGGAGAGGTGGCATTTCCCAGGCACCAGCCTGTGGGCCGGTTCTCACCTCCCACCTCCCGCAGCCTGTGCACTGAGTCCCCAAGCGAGGGGTTTGGCCTAGGGAGGGAAGGCCTTTAAGGGAAGGCGGGTCTGTCTCTGCAGAGCCCCCCTCCCCCCAAAGCAAGAAGTACTTAAGTCAGATGCCAAGAAGAACCTCCTGTCCCGGCCAGCTACCAGACAGGGAACTGTGTTATCAAAGAGGAAGGTGGATACCTGCATGGAGGCTGACGTGTCTGATTTATGAGTCCTTTGTGTAAATTCTCTCACTCATTCATTCATTCATTCATTCAGTCTTACTTACCGAACTACACGCCGGGACTGAGGAAAACAAAGATAAATATGACTAAGACCCCCGCCCTCAAGGAATCTGTGAGGGAGACAAGACGTGAACCCAGCCACTACGACATACTGAAGCTGGTGTCACCATCATGGAGGTACGACTGTAGGACAACAGGCGTCCGAGGAGGGAGAGAAGCGATGACACTGGGATCAGGAGTATCATGGAAGGCTTCCTGGAGGTGACGGTATCTGAACTGGGCCTTGCGGTACCTCCAGGAGGAGAGGGCAGCGTGGCCCAAACCCCAGCCAGAGGTGAGAGAGCGAAGGCTCGGGTGGACGTGGGGGCCGTCCTGTGGCCGAGGCTTGCGTTTGGGGCAGGGCTGCTGAGACAGATGTGTTCATCCGGGAAGGCTGGGCCACCGGACACGCATCGGGCGCCACCCGCATGGTTCGTTCTCCTGGCTACGTGACTGGTTCCAGAATGGCATGTGACCCGAGCTGGCCCAACGAGAATCAGCCACGGGCCTGTTGCTGCAATCGCCCGGACAGCTGCTGTCATTCCTGGCCGAGGACGTCTGTCTCGGTCAGCTCAGCCGGCTCTAGCAGAACCCCGTAACTGCGGGCCTTCAGCACAGACACTTATTACTATGAAGTTGCCCACGTCCGACGCCCATCTCCTCTCCGTTCAGGGTGCCACCACCCTGTGTGGGGGGGCGTTGGGGGGCTCTGCTAGTACCTGAGCACACGAGCACGAGAACCCATCACGACCGTTATTATCTGCAATGTCCTGGCCCATCCTTGCTGCCCTTCATGGACAAGGTTGGGAGTGGGGGAACGTGGACGGGGCTTTGATCGTGAAAGGAGCCGAAAGCCTCCCTGGCTGTCACCCTCCCTCTTCGATGGAGGCTCCGAGGGGGTGCGCGGTCTGGCCATCACCGGCCAGCTGGGGCCCGGGACGGGGCGGCTCGGGGGCTCTGTCTGCCTGGCCTCTCCCTCGTCTCTGTTCTCTATGAGACCGGGAAGTTCATGGTTTCCCTCAGTGGCTTTTCTGGCAGGACTGAAATTAATTTTCCCCCTCTCCCCCTCTCCCAAGACTTGCAATCATTAAATGCCAGGGAAAGTTAAATAAACAGCTGATTTACAGAAGCATTTTCTTTCTTTCTTTCTTTAAAAGCAGGAACCTCTATTAATCAGCTGTGCTCAGAGCGGTCTGATTAAGCAGTTGGCGCACCCTTCAGATGAGGGAGGGGGGTCAGGGGCCTAGAGGCAAGCTAGAAGCTCCAAACCGGGGCTAAAAATATCCCGGCTCCGGCCCCCACCTTCTTTTCCCCTCCGAGGTCAGGACAGGCCTTTTCTGCACGCAGCGATGAAGCCAGAAACCCGGCCCCGACGCCCTGGGCCTCTCCACCACTCTGAGCTGAAAGGCTTTTTACTAATAATTTCACTCAACTCTGCTGTTGCAGAGAGACTCAGAGAGGGAAAAGGACCTGCCCAGGGTCACACAGCAGTGTCGTCCCAGGGCTGGGATTAGAACCCCACCTCCCGTCGTCTGGGGCTACGGGATGAACAGAGGTTTCCAGATTTGCAGGCCTGGAATAATCGGACGTAAAAGGATGCTCATCACATCTGCGGGCACTGCCAGAGGCCCACGAGCGGAACGTGCATGGACACGCACACGCACTGCCCCGCCGAGCCAGGCCTGCGCCTGGAGCTGGTGCCTGAGTTGTTTCCGTTTTGTCCCCCGTGGGCAGAGCAGAGCGATGCTGCCACTGCCCCTGGCTGGTGCCCCTCCCACGACCCCTTCCCAACCTGTCTCAGCTGGATGGGAGACTTCTGCCCACCCGCCTCCCGCCCCTGGGGCCCTGGAATCTTTTCGGGGCCTCATCCTGGTGCCGGCACCGCAGGGAGCTCAGGGGGAGTGTTGGCAGCCCCGGGTTCCAGTCCGTCCTCTGCCCTGGGTGGCTGGTGCCTCTGTGCCCCCTGAGACTCCCCAAGGGTGGCGAATCCCTCCTTCTGTAAAGTGGGGACAGACACACTTATGTCCCAAGGCCATGGAGGGGATTACACAGGAGGGTTTACGAAGCACCTGCCACTAGCCCAGGTCCCAAGGGGCACTCCCTCACGTGTCGTCCTGCCTTGGCACAGAGTAGTTGCTCAGTAAGTAAGAACCATCACTTTGTGCCAGGTGCCGTGCCCAGCTCAGAGGCAGACAGCTAGACCAACAGGTGGGGAGTCTCCACGGAGGAGCACCCAGGACGCGGGTGAGACAGACACATAGCAGAGGTGCTCTAAGTGATGCAAAACAGGCATGGTCACAAGAATACATGTCGAGGCACTGACTACGCGCCCGGGGGCTGCGTCGAGTGCTTTGCCTCATAATGAATTCTCATCAACCCTACGAAGTGAGTACTGTTGCTACCTTCATTTTATAGATGAGGAAACTGAGGCACAGAGAGGGTTAGTAACTTGCCCAAGGTCACACAGCAGGTAGGGGGTGAAAAGGGCAGTGGATGCACAGAGGAAGGACTGATAGTAAAGGGGGAATCAGGGAGGAGACCCTCTCTGAACCCTAAGACCCCCATCCCTTCCTTCCTCCCGGGTCCCCGAGGGCAGGCCCCCTGCGGGATTCTGAAGGGATCGTCCTGCGACCCATCTCCCGCAGCCCTGGCTGATTGGACCGGGATGGCCACCTGCCCAACGGGCAGGACCCATCAGACTCTTGCTCTCAAGAATTTCAGCATCATAACGGGAGGGTGGGAGCCCGAGGGCCTGAAGCCTGGGCCTCCCAGCGGGGCTAGCACCGAGGAGGGAAGGTGAGCAGAGCAGCTCAGGAGGAAGCCAAGCCAAGAAGCCATGGCAGAGGCTGGGGGTGGGTGGGCGAGAGCCGGCATGAACCCCGTTAGGATCTAATTCTCCCCCATTTCTGAGTTCTAGGGATCCAGCTGTTCTCCCGACGCCCGAGGTACACTTGTAGCCTCATAACCCAATCTCCTGCTAAAGGCAGATGAGCAATGCGTCCGTGCTGGCCAGAGAAGACGGGAGAGGGACAGAGGCAGAGACGAGGGACAGGGAGGGGTGCTCCGGCCAAGGCCCCGGACCTGTGGGCTGGTGCGGGGCCGCGGGGAGGGGCCCCTGAGCGCCGACAGCCTGGGGCCCGTGGGCGGCTCTGCCGCGGAGTTCGTGCCCAGATGTCCACAGGGCTGGTCCATTGGCGAGGCCGCTGGGCCCTCCGCCCCGTAACGGGGGACCCGCAGCTCATTTTTAATCAGGCCCCGTCCCCCAGCACGCAAGCAGAGTTCATTAAACACAGCCGTCCCTTCCTCCAGGAACTGAAAGGCAAACTCCTTCTGGAACAATCAGTGTCTACAGCCCCGCCCCCTCCCTTCCTTCCTCCGCCCCCTCTCCAGGCCCTCCTTCGTCACCAGCGTCAGTAACTTAGCATGAAGAAGGCCGGTGGAAAGGAGGAGGGAAGGGACAGATGGCCACTGACCCCTCCCTGGGACAGGGCTGCCCTCGCAGTGCTGGGGAGCGAGTGTGTTCAGGGGTGCGGGGCCAGGCCACTGAGTTGCTGGGAGCCGGTGTCTTAACCTCTCTGTTTTCTTGTCCTGATCACAGGGGTCAGAGGCCCGACGTCATAAGACGGGGGTCAGGGCCCAATGAGACCTGCGCGAAGGCGGCGCGAAGCCTGCGCCTGGCAGGGAAGCAGCCTATCATTTCCCTCTTACGCCCCAGGTAGATGGGACTAGGGACCTCTGGTCTAAAGCCAGTTGGGCCACCGCTTTGCTGTGTGACATCAGGCTGGCTACGTGGCTTCTCTGGGCCCCTGTGGAAGGGAGGGCTGTAGAGAGCTGGAGGGGAGGCAGTATGGCCCGGTGGTTAAGGGTCTGCGGTCTTGCATCCCATCCTCCCTGCCTCTTCCCTTTCCTGGCTGGACCAACTCCAGCAAGCGGGTAACACTCTGTGCCCCAATTTCTTTGCCTGTAAAGTGGGTGATACCGCCCTTCTTGAGGTGTCAAAGGCATTAGCGTGTCTGGAGCATTGAGAACAGCGCTGAGGACACGCCCGACGCTTGAGGGCTATTCGCGCCCGTAGTTTTTATCGGGGGGCGGCCCCTGCCCCAGACGCGAACCCTGTTCTTGGAGGACGCTTCTGAAGTTTCTACCAAAAGCGACTCCAGAAAGAAGAGGCCGCCATCCTGGTTAGCTGTCCCCACGTGGCTGGGGGTGGGTGAGCCTCTCCGGAGCCTCAGCCGGTGAAACCTCCCAGGTGGGGCTGGCAGGAGGGACGAGGTGGGATTTCCGTGCGGAGTTCCTGTGGGGTGGCCCTCCCCTCCACCCACCGCCACCCTCTGTGGACCGACAGGCCACTGGCACCTCCAGCACCTACTGAGCACCGGCCGCATGCAGGCGTCTGGCCAGGTGCTGGGATGGAGACAGAAGACCCGCCTGCAAACCCGACACGGTGAAACTAAGCGGGGCCTTTGGGCACTGGGGTGTGGTGAGTCCTCCCCAGGGGCAGTAAGTCCAGAGCAGAGTGCTTGGGCACAGACCCAGGGGCCGGAGGGTTGAAAAACAAGGGGGGAGCTTCTGAGAATGGGATGGCCCAGGCGCGCTCAGGGGTTGGCCCTGCCCCAGCCATCATGGTGACCGGGAAGTGCCCCTTGGGGTCTAACCCGAATCCCTCCTGCTGTGGGAGGATCCCCATTTCCGGCGTCCTGATAAGACATCGTGTGCACTACAGGCCAGCTTGGCGAACCTGAGGTCAGACCAGCAGAGGGTGACACTATTTCCTGTGGGACTCGGAAAAGCTCAAGGCAATTCCCAAAGCAGCTGCAGCCTCGAGCCGTCCGTGATGACTGCTAGGCTGGGGGCGGCGTGGAGGCTGGAGCTGGGTGTGCAAGAGACCGATAGTTTGGTGTGGCAGCGGGGACAATAGGGGAAGAAAACTCCCTTGGTCTCTGTCTCTTGGTGGCTTTAAACTTGCGTCTCATTGCATTTAGGAAAAGACGACGGGAGCAGCCGCACCAGGACAGAGCAGGGCCCTCCTGCAGGGTCTGAGATAGGGGTCAAGGTGGGCTGACCAAACGTGCCCTTTTAAATGGGACAGAAAACAACGGTCCTGTCCCCTTTCAGAAGGTACGTCCCGTCACCTCCGGACACCTGGAATGGGGCCCACTGAGGCTAGGCTGACTGGAAGTACCGTTTGAAACGGGGCAGGACCGTTGTTTTCTGTCCCGATTAAAACGGGACGTGTGGTCAGCCTAGTTCTAGGAGAAAATGGCCCAGAGGTGGGGGCTGTGGCACCAAATGCATTCATAAGCCCTGGGTCCCTGGGCGCCAGGCCTGGAGCCCATGTTGGGGCTGCGGTGCTGGGAGCAGCACTGGCCTGTGTGTGAACACCTTGGGATGTGACAGGCGTGTGCACAGGGAGCGGAGGGGCTGCACTCGCTCAGGAAATGTCACCTCTGACCCTGGGGCACTCGGTCTGGTGCTGGGGCGGCCTGAGCTGCTGAGCCTTTCCTGTTGGCGCCATCACGGCCCACTTCTCTGACGTTGGGGGGAAGTGGCTGCGCGCCCTCCCCTGCTATGTCCCTCTGTCTCGTGTTCCTGCTGTTGTCTGCTCTTGTCTCTGGGAGAGCCCCTGAGGAGGTGGGCTGCAGTGTCTGGACCAGGCGTTTGTATTACGCGGACCCCTTTGCCACACACCTGTGCCCCTCACTCGACATCTGAAGGCAGGGAGGACCTTGTTCTAAATCGCAGGGTCCTGGGCACAGGGCGGTGACAACACAGCCATCAGAGCTGCGTTCATGAAGCATCTCTTAGGTGCCAGGCACCAAAGTGCAGCATCTCTTTTAATTCTCTCGTAAGCCTGTGAGGGAGGCGTGTGACAAGTCCCATTTTACAGATGAGAAAGTCGAGGCTCAGAGAGGTAAAACCGTTTGTCCCAGATCATAGTTTGAAAGCAGGATCTGAGCCCAGCCACGCGTGGTGCCATTCTTAACCACTGCACTGCCACACGCGGTTCACAACGGGAAGTCTCTAGCTTTCTCTACTAGACCTACACCGTCCTCTGGACAAGCAGAGAAACCCCACAGCACCCCCATCCATACAGTTACCTGACCCGCCAGAAGGGCTGGGGAGCGGGCTTCCCGTTTTAGTGATGAGGGAGCTGAGGCCCAGTGAGGGGAGGTGGCTGGGCCCATGTGACAGCTGGCGCAGAGGGGGCCGCGTGTCCGGGAGAAGCCAGTGGGTGTCCTGCCAACAGTGGGAACGATGACCATAAGCTCATTTCCCAATGTGTCAGTCCCCTCTTTCCCGAGATTGGATTTTGGTCATTCCCGGGGGTCGCGGTCCCCGGCCTTCCATCCACCTTCGGTTCGGAGCTCCCTCCTTTCGCTGCGATGTAACCACGTTATTCTTTCACGGCTAAGTGCCCAGAAGGTATTTATATCCACGGTGCATATGCAAGTTCAGTGGCGTTTGAAGTGTGAGTAATGAGCTGACGATCCGCTTGGGGACCAGGTGGGATCTGGGACCACAAATGTGCAGAACAGCAAGCCTCCAGACAGGAAGGCGTCGGCCAGTGTGAGTGTCCTCGGTCCCTTATTTAAATGCTTCCAGTGGCTCCTCACCACCTAGCCAGTCTTCTCATTCCTGCTGTCCCTTGTTCTATCCATCCATCCATCCACCATCATTATTATTTATTGTCTTTCTCATTCCATCACCATTTCCCCCTGCCCCACTATAATAACAGGTCCATGCAGGTAAGATTCTTGTTGTGTTTACTGGTTGTCTAAGTGCCACCCAGTAGGCGCTTAATAAGCGTTTGTTAGATGACTGAATGTCCCTGAATGTCATATTGAAGAAAATACAAATGGATAGCATTAAGGCAAAACTGGAGACTTTCAAGTATATAAAGAATCGCCATTGTCTAGACCCCTACACGCCGTATTTCCATCTGCCTTTAGTGCTTCTGAGGGACAATTTGAGACCACAGGCCAACAGGAGGAATTCCAGCCCCTTACCTGGCATTCTGAGATCTCCGACCTCTGACCCCTGCTCTCTTTTTCCGCTACGGTCTAACAGGTTTTCCAGTTAGTTAGAAATGCGAGCGTTTTCCAAACACGCTTGGAATGATCTTTTCCTACCCCAGGGCCTTTGCACACGCGCTGGCCTTTACCCTCTTGGCCATCTGGAGAACCTTCTGCATGCTATTTGGGACGAGGCTCAGATTACGTCTCCTTTGGGAAGTCTTCCTAGTCTTTTTTCCCCCCATTTGGGGCAAAATTAGACTCACCCTCTGCTCTTTGTGACCTCCTCTACTGACGAATGTTTCAGATGGTAAATTGGCTTATTTCTGTCTGTTTCTGCCATGACATGGGAGGTCTTTGGGGCAGGCACTATTTTCTCAGTTCCGAGGCAAGAGTGGTATTTGGGGAATTATTGTAATAATAACTATATGTGGAATTATTATAATTATAGTGAGTACTGATTATTGGGTACCTGCCAGTTACAGCTTTAATGCTTTACTGTTCAATCCTCATAATGACCCCGTAAGGCAGGCGTGATTATTTTCCCTGTTTATATTGAGGAAACAGACGCAGGGAGATTATGGTGATTTACCCGAGATTACACCTTCATACCTGGGGCCAGAAATAGAACCCGGGCAGCCGCCGGTACCGCCTGAGCAGAACGTCCCTCTGACCTGGACAAGGCTTTTGACACTTCCGGGTCTCAGTTCTGCCATCTGTACAACGAATTGTTAGGGTCTCGTAACATCTAGGACTCTCCCTGGAGACTCTCACTGGAGCCTCTTCCCTCTGGAGACCGCGTCTCCGTGATCAGCATTTATACAGACCCCCTTCTTGTATAAATGTGCTGGGGACACCGGAGGACTGGGGGAGAAGGGTACCAACAAGCTTTTTTTTTTTTTTTGCTAGGACAGCAAAATGGGCAGGGAGCTGGGTGATAGCTTGGACATACCAGCGACTCTGTCTGGGCTGTGTTGGATGACGTAGTTTTTCCTTAGTTCTCTCCTGCTCGTCCTCGCCCTGCTTCTCTGTGCAAGGAGCACACTGTACCATTGACTTTGGACTTAGCCGTGTGATTGGCTTGGGCCAATGGAACAGGGTGGAAATAACTGTGTGTTAGTTGTAAGACAAGGTCTTTAGAGCCATGGCAAGTTCCTGCCAGCACTCTTGAGCTTCTGTTCTCCATGAGCGGGCTCAGGCCTGAGGTCCTAGAATAAAGACTCGTGCAATAGGCCCGATCCCTACTGAAGCTGGGGTCCAGCCCAGCCTCACCCAGCCCAAATTGGCTGACTGTAGCTGACCTATAGACCTGGAGGTATGAAATACGTATTTGGTGTTGTGAGTCACTGAGCTCTTGAGGATGTTTGTGATGCAGCATTAGCATAATGGACATCTGGACACTATATCGACTGAACATCAGATGGATGTAAGCGTACCATCCTTGCTGAATCACACAGGGGGTGCCAAAAATGCACACACATCTTAAGAAAGGAAAACAACGGTACTAAACTTGTAATACTCAATATGTACCAATAACAGAAGATGACTACAAGTCACGTTTGACTTCTGCAATGACAAGAGGTCCTCAACGTGGTGACCGTCAGTGTCCAGACACGTCTGATTGCGGCAAACTCCTGCTTGAGCCACGCTGACCACAGTGCCCACTTGTGTCACTGCACATGCCATTTCAGTTTCTTCCCAAAGTCCCGCCAGTGTGGCCGGTTTTCTACGGTCCACCACGTCCTTTAAGGGCCCCCATAGGTAGAAGTCACGGGGTGCTAAGTCAGGAGAACATGGGGGAAACTCAAACAGCGGTCTCAAATTTCAAATGCCACTTCAACATGGCCTTGTGCTCCTTGAACGATCTTTTGCCATTTTCTTTGACTGTCCTGCCTGCCGCGTAGTGACATTTGGTTAACATCATCTTTGGAATGAACGTCACACTGCACATTGCTACCGTAATTCAAGTCAACACGAAAAGTAATACATAGATAACATCTCTTAGAATGTGTATACATTTTGGCACCCCAGTATTGTCCTTAATCATACAGCAGTTTAACATTAAAGTCAAATCAGCAGTGACCCCGGTGGAAGCAGATGGCCTTCAGAATTTCTGAACGCCCCCAATCCTGCTGAGGCAACATCTTAGCGGGAAGGGCTTTGACAGACCAGACGCCCACACAGTGGCTCTTCTTTGTCCTTGTTATGTAGCTAACGAAGTTTCACCTCCTTTGTTCATCAAAGTGCCTTGGAATGAAGTGTCTGGTCATAGCCTTCCAGGAAGGAAGGGTCTGTGTGGGGAAGGCCTGTCCCCTCTGTCATCTGGTGTCTTTAATTTAGAGCTGGGACTTCCATGGTTTGACCCAGGGCACTGGAGGGGTCTAGTGTGGTCTATGTGAAATCCTAAGCCATGAGGGAGGATGTCTTAGGAGGAAGGTTGACGTGTCCTCTCCTCTCAGCTCCCCAAATCCATCATATGGGTGTGGGTGGTATCTGCGGTGTGTTAGGGGGGAGGTGGAAATGGTGGGAGGAAACTTTGCAAGTCTCTGTAGTTCTGGAGCCCACACAACCCTTCTGAAAGTCTCTCTTTCTGATTCGGGCCTAGTTTGGGCATTGCCAACTTCCGTGATTCGGCACGTGCCCGCAAAATCTCCTAAGATTTGGCACACACCAATACAATCCCCCAAGATCCTGCCTGTGTTCTTAGTTCTTATGACCCAGTCCTAGGACTGCTGGACCCTGGCTATAGGGAAGAATGGACCCTGGTGGTCACCACACTCAGACACTTTGTCTCTTTGGACCCCACGTTAGTTTCCTAGTGCTGCTGTCATAAACGTCCACCGACTTAGTAGTGACTGGACATGACATTAATTCTCCTACAGTTCTGGAGATCAGAGATTGGCCTCACTGGGCCAAAGTCAAGGTGTCAACAAGCGCTAGTTCCTTCTGGAGGCTGTGAGAGAATGCTTTTTTTCTTTTTTCTTTTTTGGCCTTTTTTAGCTTCTAGAAGCCACCTGCCTTCCTTGTCGCATGACCCCTTCCTCTCGTTGCACCGGTGTCTGCATTTTATCATCACATCTCCTACCGCTGACTTTGACCTTCTGCCTCTTTTGTGATTACCTGGATAATCCAGGAAGACCTTCTCATCTCAAGGTCTGCAAAGTCCCTTGTACCACGTAAGCTGACATAGTCACAGGTTCCAGGGATCAGGATGGGGACATCTTCGCGGGGAGCACATTATTCCGCCAACCAAAGACCCTGATCTTCCTCCACGGTGGGGAACACAGGTTGCAGATCAAGGATGAGCACTCAGGCTGCTGGCTCCTGTTCTTTAAGCTATTATTATCATTATTACATTTACTATTTTTTTATTAAAGTACAGTGGACATACCATATTAGTTGCAGGTGTACAGCATAGTGATTTGACATTTATGTACTTCACAATGTGATCACAGTCTGTGACCCATCTGTCAATGTAGGAAGTCGTCACGATATTATTGACTATGTCCCCACGCTGCACATTACATCCTGTGACTCCCTTACCTATAACTGGAAGTTTCTACCTCTTAGTCCCCTTCCCCTTTTTCGCCTACCCCACTCCCTCTGGCAACCATCAGTCGTTCTCTGTGTCTCTGAGTCTGTTTCTGCTTCTGGTTTATTTATTTTCGCTTTTTAGATTCAATATTTAAATAGCAGTTGCAGGCGCTGAATGTCTGTGATGTGCCCTGCACCCTCACATATGTGACGCCCTATTATTACTCCCATTTTACAGATGAGCCAGGGAGGGTTAGGGAATTCGGGACACTTGCCCAAGATTCCATAGCCAACGAGCAGTCGAGTTGGGATTGGACTTGGACTTAGGTCTTCTCGCACGAAAACCTTCACACGGCAGATGCTGTCAGCACCCCACTCAGCTCCTCTTCCAGGAACACCCCACCCAGCCCCAGCGTCTGGGAGCGGCCGCTGTCATCAGGACATGCTGCAAGATGACCCCTCCCGCCGGGGTGTCCTTAAGACATAACTGACAGATAAAAGGTACACGGTGCTCACCTGCTTCATTCAAGGTGGGACCACTTGATGGTGTCATTCATGCCCCAGAACCCCAGAGGGTGAGGCTGTCGGTGTAGGATTTGTTGTAGGAATGCAAGCTTATGCAACTGTGGGGACTGGTCGGTCAGTGAGGGGTGCTGACCAACAGTGGGGCTACAAAGCAAAAGGTTCTGCTGTGGGTTACACAGGCTAATAGTGAGAGAGGCCACTCCCGCTTCTGTGCCTGCATTCCCAGACCCAGGAACCCAGGTCGTGCGTTGGTTGCTGATTTTAGAGCACGGACTGCTCACCCAGCCCTGCGAGGTCTGTCCCAAGGCTGGTGCTGTCTCAGGCTTGAAAAGGCCGTTCCACAATTTTATCAGACATGCTGCTTTGAGGTGCGGGAGATCATGGTACCAGGGGGGACCCACCCCCCCAAACCTGGGGTTTTATAGAAAAACGTGTATTTATTCTGACATGTTTAAACTTCACTCCCCTTCCGAGTCCTCCCCAGGTGGTGCAGCACAGCTGTGGAGATGCGTTTCCCACCGCTCCGAACAGCCTTCAGCTCACTGATGTCGATGGCTTTTAGTCGCCCCTCGAGATAGGCCAAATGCTTCCCTTTGAAATGCTTTTTTTTTTCAATGACTCTTTTTTATTGAGGAAACAAAAATGTTGCTCAGGGTGAGGTCGAGTGATAGGGAGGGTGGGGCACGGGGGTCATGCCGTTTGGAACACTCAGCACATCGTGGGCAGGCGTGTCGTCGTGGTGGAAGAACCAGTCACCTGTTTGCCACAACGCAGGACGTCTCTTCTGCAAGTCGTGACACGAGCTTCTCAGAAACTTCCAGATACAAACTTGGGGGGGGGCGCTGTTTGACCCAGAGGAACAAATTCTGAGTGCACAAACCCTCTCACATCCAGGAAACAGATGACCATTTTTTCCGAGGTTTTTTGGGGTCCCCCCTCGTAAGACCGGTGAATGGACTGGACCTGGTCCCGTTGTCACTCCTCACTCGCTGTAAACCGTTGACGTGGTCAGAAGCCAGGCCGTGCGGGATGCTGTGATGGGCAACGAGGCGTCTGTAAGCCCACAGGTGGTGGTTCTGGCAGAAGCCCTGCGGGCAAGGAAGGCGACTCCAGGCCCGGTGAGTGCGAGGAGATCCTGCTGCCGGGCTGGGGGTTCGCCCTTGGACCCTGAGGATGGTTCCGGGCACTTAACAGTGACTGCAGCCCAATCAGCTTGAATGAGCAAGAGCCCCATGTACAGAACTCAGGCATGATGCCCACCCTTTGCACATGGCCGTCTTGTCCATGAGCCCACTGGGCCCATCCCATTATTAGGACCTTCCTCCACTGTGGTCACCATTTAATGAGTGTTTACAGAGGACACCAGGGGTGCCCCAAAATGTATGCGCGTGTTAAGTGATGTTTTCTATGTATTACTGTTCGAAGTTGAATTGAATTACAGTAGGAGTGTGAAGTATGACCTTCACTCAAAAGACGGCGTTACTCAATGAATGTGTCACCCTGTGACAGGCAGGACAGTCACAGGAAATGGTGGAAGCATGGTTGTCATTTGAGGAGCGCAAGACCATGTTGAAGTGGCATTTGAAATCTGAGACCGCTGTTTGAGTTTCTCCCATGTTCTCCTGACTTAGCACCCCTTGCCTTCCACCTATGGGGGACCCTAAATGACGTGGTGTGCCGTAGAAAACCGGCTACTTTGGTGGCACTTTGGGAAGAAACTGAAATGGCACGCACAGTGACACAAGTGGGCACTGTGGTCAGTGTGGCTCAAGCTGTAGTTCGCCACAATCAGACGTGTCCGGAAGCGGATGGTCACCACGTTGAGCACCTCTTGTCATTGCAGAAGTCAAACGTGACTTGTAGTCCTCTTCTGTTATCGGTATACTCTGAGTATTACAAGTTTAATACAGCTTCTTCCTTTCTTAAATCGCGTATCCATATTTTGGCACCCTGAATACTTGCCCCATCGTCCAGTTCAGGAAGTCCTAGCTACAGACTTCTCCTCAAGATCTCACTTCACCAATTTTCTAATTATGTTTCTCCCAAGGGCCTGGCCATTCAGCCAAACCATTAGCCACGGCCCATGAGTCAGTGTCGTTGCGTACCTGTAGCCGTCCCTCCCTCCAGGCTAAGGAAACGATCACGCTCAAAGCGGGGAGATGGTCCCCTGTCCCCAAGACAGGGCTGTGAGGCTGCAGCTGCTCCTTTGGGGTAGTGCCAGCATATGGGGCAGAACCATCTGTAAACCAGACCCATACTTCTCCTTCCTCAGTTAGCTTGTCAGGGAATTCCACGGGAGGCCATGGGTGTGTGACAGAGAAAGTAATGCACCAGGAGGAGGGGACAGGGGCGTTCGGAATGTTTGCTCCGGGGACTTGCTTGTGTCTTTCTGACCTGCTTGAGCTGATGCTATCTATATAGGTCACCTCCATTTTACGGTGAAATTGCCGCTGCGAATGCCCACTTTGATGGTTTGGTGGCCCAGACAACACTCAGTTCGTGATGCGCAGTTCGGAAGAGGTGGCAGCTTGGTGGCCCGGGATCAGGCTTTCGCTCTCTAGAAGGTTCAGTAGCTGTGCAGCAGCCACTCCTCGGCAGAGCAATTCTCGTCAGAGGGTGGCATGGCTTTTCTCCAAAACTTCCAGCGCCCGTACCAATGTGCTTCACGGCGGGGCCTGCCTAAGTCTGCACGGACCACCTGCCGCTGCAGACCCTCCGGGCATCCTCGGATCTCCTGGGTCACACAGCCGGCAGACAGCCTGGGGCAGCGTGCCCAGTTGCGGGTGGGTGAGCGTAAGTCCACGCCAGCACCCCGGTGTCCCTGAGCCTTTGGACACCTCCTCTCCATCTATCAGGGACGTGCCCAGCGGTGGGACTTCATTCACTGCCAGCCACCGTTGCATCCTGGTTTTGGTCAGTTGACCAAGCAAACTGTGAGAGCCAGTCCAGCGCCTGGGCCGCCAGGGCGGAGCTGAGCCCCGGCAGCAGGCACGGCAGGACTGCGAAGCCGAAAGGGTTTGCCACCCGACTCTGCCCAGGAGGTTTGCTCGCCTCTGCCCTAGAGCAAACCGGCCCCTTCTCGGAGCTGCATTCAGCAAGCGTTTCTCCTGCTCGTTCTGAGGTGGTGCTTGGCGCCATCCTGAGCCGGGACCGGGGCGGGAGTGCAGTGGGTGGCCTTTGTGGCCCCCAACATCTCCGACACACCCGGCCCGGCCCCCGGCCCGTGGCTCTGTCCGAGGCGCGGCTCTGGGAAAGACGCCGGAGGGGGTGTGGGAGGGTGGCGTGCAAGTGGGGCACGTACCACCCTTCCTTCCCCAGCCTCCCGTTTGTAGTAATTGTGTACCCCTCTCTGTGCCCGGGGGGACACGATGCTACAGAATTGCACGGCTGAGTGGAGGGATTGACGTTGGAGGAAGTGCATGGCCCTGAAAGTCAGACCCTGATCGGCCACCCCCTCCCTGCCTCCCCAGGAAAGGCTCTGCGGGGCCTTTCCAGGCCAAGCTGCTCATCAGCAATGGACCTGGACAGGGGAAGGGCCAGCGTGAGGGGCCTGCGGCCGGGGGCGATGCAGCCGTGCCCCTCACTGGCTGTGTGGCCCGGGGCAAGGCAGCCCGCCTCTCAGAGCCTGCTTCTCTCACGTGTAAAAGACGGAAGGTTTCTGGGTTTGGCCCAGAGTGGAAAGTCATTTTCTCAAGGACCTTGATTGCCTTTGAACTCATCGGGACCTAATCCGAGTGCTTGGCACCTGCCGGGAGCTCAGAAAACATTTGCTGAGTGAATGAGGGAGGGCCGAGTGGGTGGCCAATCACCCTGGTCCTTCGTGACAATACTAACTGCCTGTGGCACGAGACTGCAGGGTTCTCTGAAGCCCAGCGTCTCCACCCCTCTTTGAGTGGTTTGGGGAGACCGGTGCCTGCTCCAAGCCGTGGACAGGGTTTTCCCAGCCGCAGGAAGAAGGGAAGGGCCCGTGGAGGCTGCCCCGTGCTCGGATCCCCTCTGGGAGGCGGGGAGAGACAGCGAAGGCTGTGGCAGCCCTGACTCGCCGAGAGAGACAGGTAGAAGATGAAAAACAGACAGAGAGAGAGATTGACAGATAAATAAATCGAAGGCACAAGGAACGGCAGGCAGGCAGGTTGCCAGGCAGGCAGATGAACAGGGAGGTAAGTGACGGCTGGCGTCCCGGGGACCCGCCCCTCCCCCTGTCTCCGCTGTCACACTCGCCTAGTAAGACGCCAGGCCCAGTGTTCCCTCAGCGCCCGAGGGGTGCTGGCTGGGGCCTCAGGGATCATTGTGGGGGCTGCAGGGCCACATCACCTGTGTCCGCCGTTATGGGCAGATGCCACTCCAAAGGACCCGTCAGGACACAGGGAAGCAGAGTGGCAGAGCCTGCCTGGAGAGCCCGGACCAGAGGTAGGAGCCTTTGGTGTGACCTCAGCTCTGCACGTTCTGACCGAGTGACCTTGAGCAAGCCTCTGCGTCTTAGGTCCTCCATCTCATCCCCACCCCCAGAGCCTGGGCAGCGAGGGCTCTCAGGCAGGCGGAGAGGTGCCCAGAAGCTGGGAGCGGTGATGATTTCTCGGGGGCACCCGTCTGACTCCCGGTGGGGGGAGCTGAGTGACAAGATGCACAGCTGCGACGCCGAGCGGACCGTGGGCATATGCTCATCCGCCTGTGCGTGTGCTGGCTTGTGTGGACTACGAGCTCAGCATCGGACCTGGGAGGGCGCCGGGTGGCAGCCATTGGCTCGTCAGCCAGCCTGCCCGCCTCCGGGGATGCGTGTGGGGACTCGGTGCCTTTGCCTCACAGCCGCGGTGGGCGGGGCCGCGAGCGTGGGTCACTGATACTGTCCCCGGATCACAGACCAGCCCCCAAAGTTGTCCTGACAGCCCGAGGCGGAGCTGGCTACCTAATTTGCAGAACCCACTGCAAAGTGACAGTGTAGGGTCCCTTGTCTAAAAACTATTGAGAATCTCAGGACGGTGACAGCAGAACAGGAAGCCCAGCGGGGCCTGTTTCGGGCACACACGTCCCTGCCTCGTGTGGTGGCGGAGGGAGTTGTGAAGGACAGGGGCTCTGAGCTGCTCAGTCCCCAGTTTATGCCTCGCTTCTACCACTGGCTCGGTCTGTGACTTTGGACAGGCCACTTAATCACTCTGTGCCTCAGTTACCTCATCTGGAAATGGGAGCAAGACGACAGCCTAAGCTCGTTGTGTGGAGTCGATGGATGGAGACCAGCCAGACAGGCTGGGCTGTGCCTGGCACAAGTGCGCAACCAACATCAGCTATTGCTACGGTCCAGCCGACCAAGTCAGGGCCTAGTGGACGGCCCAGCCCCACGTCGGAACCAGGGAGGTCTAAATCAAAGCCTTCCCTGCGCCCCCACCCCGCCCCCAGCCCAGGCTGGCCTCTCTCAGGCCCCCAGGGAGGAGCAGGAGTTTGCTTTTTTCCCAGAGGAGCTCATGGCGTGTGTCCTTTGGAGCAAACCTGTCACCCGCTGACAGTGGCCGTGCGCCCGGCTCACGCCACTCCTTGCGTCTCACAGAGCCTGTTCCTGGTGTCCTCCTCCTCCTCTTTCCCTATTAAGGTGCCCTTGACGTTCACTCTTACTGATCTCACCTGAGCCTGAAGGCATGGGCAGGTTCAGGGATAGGGGTGAGTGCAGGAGGGGCGCTCGGGATGGGGGCGGGCCTGCAGCCCCCTGGGGGTGAACTATACCTAAGACCCGCCCCTATAGGAGCTTTAGGTATATACGATGGCCATAGATTTACAACCCCCAGCCCCACCCAGATGACCAAAGAACACACGCAGGCGTGTGGGGACATGGGGGACAGACCAGCCTTGGGTGGGAGGTTCACGAGGAACTGTGCAGAGTTGGGCCGGTCAGGGAGGACTCCCTGGAGGAGATGCTACTTTGATAGGCAGTTGTCTTTGGGGACAGCCTCCCCCCATCACGGGAGAGTATGTGCCCATGACAGCAGCAGGCACTGAGCCTTGGGACCAGAAGGGGTCGGGTGCCTCTCTGGTCCTTTGCCTCTGGGAGCCCCAGGGCCTGGGCAGCTCCGACGTGGCGGCTGAGGGCAGCTGGGTGGAGTCAGGGAGGTGAGGGGGAGGTCGGCAGACGCAGCTCTCTCTGAGTTAGGGGGCTCTGAGCGCTCTGTCTGAGGACTTGGAGGAAGACCTTAGTGGGTCAGTCCAGAAAAGACCTGGGCAGCTTGTGGAGCTGTTGGGCTGCTGTTGGCACGTCCTGGGTACTGTTGAAGCCCAGGCAGCTCTCCAGAAGCCTCTCTGCCCCTTCCCTCTCGGGCAGTCGTACCAAGCCTCCCTCCCCAGAGGCCCCTGCCCTGGTGCCAGCGAGGGGAGGGGAAGGGAGTCAGTATTGGGGACGCTCTTAAGAGCCTGCGCTGGAAACCTCGCCCAAGGGGAGCGGGTACGAGTGAGTCTGAAGCCAGATCGCTTCGGGTGATGCGGGCTCTGCTCTGACGCGCTGTGTTCCGTGAGTAAGTCCCTTGACCTCTCTGGGTCCACTTCGAAGGGCTGTTGTAGACATTAAATAAAGCATAAAGGTAAAGCATTCGGATCTGGGCCTGGCTTATTGTGGGTGCACGTACGTGTCAGCTGTTCCTGTGCTCTCTCTTCTGGACTTTCTCCAAACCCCATCAGGTGGCTCGCTTAGAACCCCCATTTTATAGATGAAAACCGCGGGACTCCAGGAGGGACACGACTTGCCCGGAGCCGTATCGCGGAGCCGGAGGCACGTCCCAGGGCCCATCTCATGTCCAGAGCCCGTCTCGTGTCCAGGGCCCGTCTCGTGCCCAGGGCCCGTCTCGTGTCCAGGGCCCGTCTCGTGCCCAGGGCCCGTCTCGTGCCCAGGGCCCGTCTCGTGTCCAGGGCCCGTCTCGTGCCCAGGGCCCGTCTCGTGTCCAGGGCCCGTCTCGTGCCCAGCCTGCGCCTTCTCTGCCTCCGACTCCTGCGGTCGGGCGTTGCCTACGCAGGCGCAGAGGGAAGGAGGACGAAGTGAAGGATGTGCTGCAGCTCCGCAGTGGGGCCCCCTTGCTCCCCAAAGCCCCTTTTCTGGGGCAATCTGGTGGCACTTGCCAAACTCATGCTGACAGCCCTGTGTCTTGAGCTCGTGCCGGGCCTGCTGGGAAGGGGGGCAGCTTTCCTCCTCCCCTCACAGGCTGTCAGATCCACTCGGGCTGGGATGAGGGAAGCAGCTGGCATGGGGCTGCCCCGTCCATCACTCAGGGGAGCTTCTGCTCTGTTTCTGTGACAGGCCGCTCACCACCTCCAGGCTCAGGGGCCAGGATGACGGGTGCCCGATTACGGATGGCAGGACCTGAGGGGAGGGTGGTGGTCAGGTAGTGGCCAGCCCACAGACCCGCAGGCAAGCTTTCTGTCTTGACATCTGGGTCAGCTCTGATGGCCTGACCTGATAGAATAGACAGTGAGACTGGAACTTACGAGTGTTGTGTTAGACTGGGGGAGGAAAGGCAGGCCCGTCGAGCAAGATTCTCATCACTGTCACCAGGAATTACAACCACTGACTCTCCAAATCTTCGAGCTGGGAGTGCAAGTTAGGGATTCCTTGGTACAACTGCTTCATTTTCAAGATGGGGAAACTGAGGCTTGGAGATAGATGAGTTACTTACCCAAGGCCACACAGTAAACCTTACATGACTGAGCAGGACCTAGGGCCTGAATTTCTAGAATCACAGACCAATGTGCCTTCTGAGAGCTTTCCAATCCTAGCCAGAGTTAGGTCTCTGCAGGGCCAACCTCCCCTGGCCCGACCCCCAGCCCCATCATGCTGATAACAGCAGCTAACATTTATTGAGCACTTACTACATGGCAGGTGCTTTTCCAAAAACACTTTACGCATATTAACTTATTTTATCTCACCTCTTAGGAAGTAGTCATTAGCATTATCATTTCACACACGGGGAAATGGAGTCACGGAATAATTTGCCCAAAGTCACCTTGCTAGGAAATGGCAGAGGCAGGGTATGAACCCAGAGCATGGGCTTCAGAGTCCAGACTGTTTCAAAGCTTAGGAACATACAGCTTCAAGGGAGCTAGAGCCCATTGTCCTCCAGCTGCCATTCGCTCACAGCCCAAGTGCTTTGGTGTGCTACTGATTCCCTTCAGAAAAAATCTCCTTAACTGGATCAGAAGTAGACTTGAAGTGGATTCATGAAATTTGATATAGAAAATTGATATTTGTCTGTTGGAAAATTCTACAACTCACGGGGAACGATCAGAGCAAGGACTCATGGAGAGCACAACCGTGTCGTGTCTGGCCTGGGGCAGGAGCCAGGTCAACGGAGCTCTATTACCCAGCCGGCCTCTCTGCCATGTGTCACCTTGGTTACTTTCTGCCCTTCTCTGGGCCTCAGAATCCTCATCTGTAAAGGTAGAAGTTGATCTAAGAAGTGTTTTCTCTGATGTTTGAGGATTTGGTGAGCAGCTCCTGGGAATCCCTCGATTTTCCGATTTCCCAACAGGTTTATATCGGGATGGGCCCTTAAGACTCCTCTGTGCTTTGTCCATCTATCTGCTCTCCAGTGAGTTTCCCCCACCCCTCCTGGAGCTGGACAATTCCTGTTGGTGGGAAGATCTTCCTTAGGTGTCCCTAAAGAGCCCTCTCTCCCATTCTATCTTCCTTCCTCAAGGATCCTTTGTGTCTTTTTCTTAAGGCCAGACTAACTCACAACACGATCCCTGGGTCCCATTTGCCATCATGCATTGGACATGTCCAAGCCTGTCCAACGTGCCACGGGGGCTTCTTTATGCTGCTACTGAGCACATTGAACTGCTGAGGGGAGAGACTGCGCTACTTCCTCCACCCCAAGCTGAGCCTGCAGGCATGGAGGAGCCTCTCTATTCCCTCCAGCCAGGCAGCCTTCATGGGGCAGAAGGGGGAGGAGCAAGGAAACCCACACACTACAGTGAGCACCCCTCAACTCCACTCCCCCACGACCTGGGTGAGATGGTCAGCTCCCTCGGGCAGAGAGGAAAACCAGGGTCACAGGCTCTTTCTCTGAAGCCCAATATCTGAATGCACCTTGAGATGCATCTCCCCTCAGTTTGCCCATTCACCCAATCCACTCACCATTCATTCATTCATTCATTCATTCATTCATGCACGTAATAATTCAACATTCCCTGCAGAGTGTTATACTCCAGGGTGGTATCTGGCCTCTCCAGAACTTATGGGCTGGCAAAAAAGGACACTGAATGGACCTGGGTTCCAGTTCAGGCTCTTGCACGAACAAGCTGCAAGATCTGGGGGAGCTGCTTTGTTTGTTGTTCTCGTTCTCTCTGTGTCCTTACCTATAAAGCAGGCATAATAACATCAACCGCTAGCAGTGAGTGGCTGTGAGGACTTTTATCTACCTGGTGCCTGGCATGCCGTTGAACAAATGTTAGTTCCCTTTTTACCACTCTCTCTCCACCCCTGCCTTTACCCTCATCTGCTGTGACTTGTGCAACTATGCCTCCCATCTACCACGTCAGCCTGGAGACCCTTAGCGTGGTCTCCTCTCCTACTCCGCCCCCCTCCTACGCCCAACCACGACCTGCGTTTGTTTCTCGGACTGAGAGCTCCGTGAGAGAGGGCTTTGGCCTTCCCTCCCGTCCAGCTGATGGTCCCAGGAGGCTCAACCTGGCCAGGCCCGCAGCAATGAATGGAAGGGAACTGACCTTGGGGCTGACTCATTCTCCTCCCTCTCACTGGACAGGGTGGGAGTTGTGCTCCACAGGTGTCTTCACACACTCTTGCAGGCCCTCTGGGTCCTCCCATCACAAAATGTTTCTAAATGTGGAAAGCTCTATCCAACTGAGCTTGTGGGGACAGGCCTAGAACAAATACTCCGCAGCGATGAACAGGTCAGGGTGACCATCAAACCCCCAGGTGCCAACTCCTCTTGTCCCCACTCCTCTGATGATGGGGGGTTGGGGGTGGAGGATAAATTGAGTGGGAAGCTTCAGAATGCACAAAGACAACTATAAGCATTCTCCTGTCTCCCTGATCTCTTCCAACCCATGCTGTATGCTGCAGCCAGATTCATCTTCTGAAAAAAGTGTTGCTATTATCTGAGGAAGAATCACAGAGCATTAAGAACTAGGAGAACCTGACTTCAGAGTCTTGCAGAATGCTATGACAGTGACATTCTGGGACTTCCAAAACATCTACCTGGGCTTCTTAGAGAGCTGAGCCAGGGGAAGCCAGCTACCATGTTAAAAATGCATACTACTCTGGACCACCATGCTGTGGGAAAGGTCAATTTGGCATCTGGGGAGGTAGAGGGCAGCCCCCAGCTGATGTGAGTGAAGTGACATTGTGAACACGCAGCACCCATGTGACTGCAGCTGCATGAGAGACCCAAGTTAGTGCTGCTGAGCTGAGCCCAGTCAGCCCGCACAACTTTGGGAGATGATAAAACCTTTGTGTTTTCATCCACTCCGTTGTGGGAGTGAACTGTTACAGAATAAAAGCTCTTCAAAATTAGGTCCCCTTCTGTGTGTACCCCCAGCCCCCCGAGCTTCTTCCTTTAGGCATTCAACATCTGTTCTTGTGACTACTTATAATGGCAGAGAGGCGTGCTATTCGACCAAGATTCTTCTGCCTTCCCATATGGCCGTATAGTTAGGAAGTAGTCACCAGCCAGACTACATTTCCCAGCTTCCTTTGAAATGTAGTAGGTCAGGTGACTGAGTCTGACCAGTGAATTATGGGTAATGGTGATGTGTACCATGTCCAGTCCTGGCCTGCTAAAATGTCCTGTGTGGTCCTCCATACTCTGCCTCCCTCTGCCTGTCAGTTTGATGTGACTTTGGGAGCCACACATTGAAGACAAAGAAGCTTCCCTCCACTTGGGTCACTGAGAACTCCCCCCACCCACTGATGGATTTTTATGCAGGATAGAAACTAACTTTTACTGTAAGCCACTAAGCTATGAGGCGGTGTGGTGGGTCCACTACACATTGACTTTAACACTATTCTTGCACACTGTGTGTCCCCATCAACTAGATGATAAGTACTGCGAGAGCAGAGGCAATGTCTGACTTGCTTGCCGTTGGATCCCCAGCCCTAACCCAAGGCTTGGAGCATGGGGGACATTCGATAAATCCTGGGCGAGGGAGTGACTGAGTGCTCGGGCTACTTACCTACGTCTCTGCTGGGTTATCTGAGTCACGCTCTACCCGCAGGCTTGGCTGTCATGCTCAGCAGGATGGTAGTTATATAAATTGCATGCCGTGTTCCCCCCAATTCATATACTGAAGCCCTACTCCACCGCGTGATGATGTTAGGAGGTGATTAGGATTAGGTGAGGTCAGGAGGGTGACAAACCCATGAATAGGATCAACGCCCATCGAAGAGCCACCGGAGAGCTTGCTTCTCCCAGTGAGACACAGTGAGACATCACCGGTATGCAACCCCGGAGAGGGTCCTCGGCAGGACCTGACCATGCTGGCACCCTCCGGAACTGTGGTTTATCAGTCCCCCTAGTCTGTGGCACTGGTTCTGGCAGTGGGAACAGACCAGGACAGGGGCGAACCTGAAGTGCAAAAACTCCTTCTTCCCTGAAGAGGCGGGAGCTGGGGCGTTGGCTTCCAATTCCTTTCTTTCCTTTGGCCTGATTTTCATGATTGATGTTTTTTAGGTCTTTCCTTTTTTTTTTTTTTTTTTTTTTTTTTTTTTTTTTTTTTTTCTTTTTAGGTAGAGGAGGGTTAGGAGGGTGGCAGCTCCATTCTAGTCAGAAGCTAAAAGGCTCGTTGATTTTTCTGATATCCTTTGAATGGGCCCCTTTTCTACCGACAGCTCCTCACAGCTGTTAGGACTTCAAATTCCTCGTGCATTGAGGGGGGCAGAGGAAAGATATGAAAGGCTTTTTGGCGGACACAAAAGAGGGGGGAAAAGCAGAATAAAAACGACAATGTGGTTAATACATAAAACGGTGCAATTCCTGGCACTCTCTGTATCATTAATCTGTCTAAAGTGGCTTTGATCTCTTCTGCTTTAATTAACTTGTAATTATAACATGATGAGTTGTGCAGTGGGCAGAATCTGGGCCCTGGGCCTGGATGCATTCAGCCTCCGAGTGGGATCATAAAGCAGGGCTTGCCGCATCTGCCTCTCAGAGATGCACGTCTCACATCTGTGCCTGCACACGTGTGCATGCACACACGTGCAGACACAGGCGTGCGTGCACACCCACGTACACATCCCCCAGGCTTCCCCACCAGTGTCATCATGGGATTGCAGCTCTGTGTTCGTACAACCTTCCCAGACCCTGTGTCTGAGTTGGGGGCTCTCTGGGCGGGGTCTCCTCAGGGTGATGTTGATGAGGAAGCAAGCCATCTCATTTATGAACAGTACTTCACCCCCATGGCAATCCTGGCAGGTGGGGGTATAATTAGTCCCATTTTCTGGAGGAGAATACTGAGGCTCAGAGAGTTTAATTCACTTGCCTAAGGCCCCCAGTTAGAAGGCTGTCGTGGTAGATTGCCTTGTTGACCTCAACTGTTCCTTCCACCTTTGGCTGTGTACTTCACTCCTGACTTTGGGTTTGGCCATGGAACTTATTTTAGTCGATGGCATGTTGGCAGAAGCGACAGGCCATGTCCAGTCTCACTTTGTGGCCCCAGGAAGATAACTAGAGGCAGGTGGTGCACAGTACCCCCGTGGAGGTCAGCCTAGATCAGCTGACACCCGCAGACGTGCCAGTGCACAGGGATAAGAAATAATTTTGCTCTAAGTCCTGTTTAGAGTTAACCACTACATGGGTGGGGTTGGGATCCAAGCCTGGGCCCATGGGTGCCTCTGTCTCCCAGGCCTGTGTGCTTTTCTCAATACCATGTGGCCCTCTAGGCTGTCAGTCCAGCATTTTTCAGACTGGTGGGGTTGGGGTGGGGGAAAGGACTAGCACCAGAGCTCTGTCCTCATCACCCCTTTGTCAACCAGAGCTGTCCCACTTCTGTCTGTCTCATCTGGGCCTGCTCTGTAATAACACATTGGAAGCATGTGTCCTGTTGTTTAAACGATGCTTAAAGTCATGTAACTTCTCCAGTCACCTCGTTTTGCAAGTGAGAAAACAGAGGCTCAGAGTGCAGCAGCGGCTTGGCCGAGACCAAGGCTTGTTAGGGGTCGAGCCAAGATCACAGCCCAAGCCCTCCAGGCCCCCTACTCAGTCAGAAACCCACACCTGATGTCCACCCCGTCAATAAAGTTCCTTTGGTGTAGGCCGTTTGGGCTGGGTCTCCTATCATGAGGCCTCTTGCTGCTTGGCTCCTTGGCAACCAAACATATTTCTCCAAAAGAGGCCAAAATTAACTGAGAAGAATCCAAATAGCGATTTCCAGTTGTTTCTTTTTAGGGGCATTTCTGGTCACATGTTTAAAATGAAGTGAATTCATGGCTAAGGGGGTTCTCCTGGCCGCGTTCTCTCGCCCCACCCCTCAGCCCCACGGCCCCCTGGACCTAAGGAGCCAGGGTTCTGCCCGAAGAGTCAGAGCTGAGGTGAGCTGGAGGAGCCCCCCACCCTCTCTGGAGTCCAGCGTTCTCACCGTGAACGTGTGCTGGTTGCATCGGAAGGGGTCTTAGGGCCCCCTCCGGCTCCCAAGCCGTTACCCACAAGCCCTCTGTGCTCTGTCTTACCTCCCAGGCTTTGCAGGCGGCTCTTCCTCAGCGCAGAGCACCTTTGCTTCCCCGTGGGTTCAAATCAAAATTCAACACAGCTCACTTCTTCCGGCAAGCCCTTCTGCCCCCGTCTGGTTTGAGCCTCCTGCCTCTGGGTTCCTGGGGGGCTCGGTCGGCTGCTGCTGAGCTGGAGGGAGATTTCCTCCCTGTGGTGTGGGCTGGACCAGCAGAGATGTGGCTGAAGACCTTGGTCCCTTTCCCACATGCCGCTCCCCCTGATGCTGAGAAAACGGGGTGCGGTTTAGAGAGTGACTTCTCAGGGTGTCCAAGTCTGGAGCGAGAGGCTGTGGCAATGGCCCCCAACAAAGTGTGCACGTCACAGGGGCCCCTCCTTCCCAGCACCACCTTCCCACCACTCCGTCCAGCCCTCACGTACATTCCTGCCTTCACTCCTTCGTTCCTGGTCTCCGCCTGCCTGCCATCCTCTCCCTCTATCCACCCAAATCCCCTCACAGACCCAGGACCCGGGCCAGCCCCACTCCTCCATGACACCTCCTTGGGGAACCCAGCTCACGGAGGCCTGGCTCCATGGTGGTGCAGCTGGGGGACTCCAGTCCTCTTGGCACTTGTCTTTAGTGATTTCATTGCCTTCATCACTCACCCACTCACTCACTCAATCTCTGTCTTATTAGGGCAATCATTCGTTCAGTCAGGCATGCCAGGACTCATTCATTCAGGATCTTCCTAAGCTCCTGGCATGCCCAGACCCCCTGCCAGGCAGGGGGCACGGCAGGAAATAACTCAGCCAACATCAGACCCAGAAGCCAAGGTAGGAGTGCCAGAGGCAAGATCCCAGTGGCATTGTGGGAGGAGGAGAGGGAGCGGTTCCATCCCACCAAGCAGGTGTCTCTCCAGGTGTGGTCAGCCCAAGCAGAGGGCAGAATTGCAAAGCTTGAAGCAAAGTGTGAACAGATGTCAGTATTTTAGGACAGGAAATGGTGCTATGCAAATGAGATGCAAAGCTATGCAAATATGCACTCTGAGTTTCATTCCAAAGCTAGTGTGGGTAACAAGTCTATAGCAGGGCTGCTAATGGAGGAGAGGGCCCACCAGCAGGGCCAGCATTGCATATCCCCAACGCTCAACCCCACCTTGGAGGGGAAGGAGAGCAGTTGTACTCTGGGCAGTCTGGGATGGCTGTTAAAATGGGGCTTACGGGCTGGGCAGAGCAGGGTGCAAGAGGAGGTAAGGGCAGTCCTGACCAGGGTGAGGAGGAGAGGTTTCCTGGTGGAGGTAAGATCTGAGAGGAAAGTGCCAGTCTGAACATCAGCCACTGGGGATGGAGGCCATGGGCATGAGGGCAGAAGCAGGGCCCTTGCGGGGACCCAGAATGTCGGGGACAGGGTGTGAGGGCAGGGGAGAGAAGACTGGAGAGGTTAAGTGGGACCAGTCTGAAGGCGTTTGCTCTAGAGCTAGAGGGGAAACTCCAGGGGCCTACGGGGCTAGTACCAGTGTGAGAACGGGCTGCAGTTCACGTTTTAAATATGGGGAACTACCTACCCCTTCCACAGAGCAACATACTCGCTCTGTTTTCCTCCAATCAGGACGCCCTCAGGTCCAGCTATTGTTTGCCAATGTTTGACAGGACATGTACAGAGAAATTTCTCTAAAATAAGGAAATGGGAGTGAGTGTGAGGACAGCTGGCACGGCGTGGGGACTGCACGTGTCCCAGTCTAGCGGGGCAGCTGCTTCTCAGGCCCAGAGGATCGGTACCCCGCAGGGCCCAGGATCACCTGACTTCTCAAAAGAAGGATTTCTATGGAAGGGCTTCTGATATTGAAATGTTGGCTTGAACTCTTTCTTTTTTTAAGCACCGTGAGAACAAAAAGAAAGAAACAATAGGAGGAACAATGAAAAGAAAAAGAAGAAGAAAAATCTGGGGCCACAAACAACCAACTGAGGTCTCCGTGGTGGAGGAGAGAGTCAGGAAGGAGAGAAGGCTAGAGAAGGAGAGGTCTGGTTCATGGTAACTGTCATTGTCCCAGTGAGAGAGCCTTGGCATGGCTGTGAGAGTAAGAAGGAAGGAATGAGTAGAAGGCGTGTGTATTGGTTAGCTATTGCCATAGCAATGCTGCGTAACAAACAACCATAAAACCTGGGTGGCGTTCCATTATAAGCATGTATGCTTGCTCTGGGCAGGCTGGGTGCTTCTGCTGAACTAAGTGGGCCTGGGCGGGGCACACTCAGATGTTTGTCAGCTGTAGGTCAGCGAGGTGGCTTTGTTGATCTTGGCTGGGCTCTCTCACGTGTCTGGAGCCTGGCAGGGACAACTGAGTTCAATGGGCTAAGCTCATTCCTCCAGCAGGTTAGCTCAGGAATGTTCTTATCAAAGAAAAAAAGCAAAGGACAAGACCCCAAATGCAAAGGATTCTGAAAAGGCTTGAAACCGGCATAAAAGCATTTCTGCCACTGCTGGTCACACAAGTCACCTGGCCAAGTTCAGATTCAAGAACAACTAGGTTCCTTCTTGTGGTGGGCAGAGCTGCACAGTCACCTTATAAAGGGCACGGATTCAAGGTTGGGTGGAGAAGTCGGGCCGTTCTGGCGACTGATTGACAGCAGCATAGCTTTGGGTCGGTCACCCACTCTGAACCTGCTTCGTCATCTCTAAAAGGAAGCGGTTACGTGAGTTGATCCTTCCAGCTCAGCCACGCTGAGGACCCACCTCATCTCAGGGCCCAGCTGGATTCCAGCTTGTCACAGTGAGAAGGGTTTTGCTTCTGTCCCTCCTCAGCTGTGCCCAGGAAGTGGCTGCCCCAGGATCCCAGGCATCTTTCATCAGGGATCAATAGCTTTTCGCCTGCCCTAATGGGCTCCCTGATGGTCGGCGGCTGGGCCAGAGCCAAGGGAGAGATGCATTAGCCCCCCTCGCACCCCCATAGGGCGTTCATCCTTGACGGAGGGAGGGACGTGGCTCCAGTCTCTATTGTTTGAGATATTAATGAGGCTTTTATGGCTGGCACCTTGCTTGGGAGGGTGACCCAAAAGATAGGACAATCTTACACGATCTCACAGGCCCAGTTTCCACATGCTGAAACCTACAGAAACTGCTTACAGGAATTCATCCCATCCATCCATCCATCCATCCATCCATCCATCCATCTATCTATCCATCCATCCATCCATCCATCTATCCATCCATCTATCCATCCATCCATCCATCCATCCATCCACCAGTCCTCGTAAGGCCTCCTATGTGCCTGAGTAGACACAGACAGCACAGAGATCATTAAAACATGACCTCAGCCCTCAAGGCCGTCGGGTAGAGGAAGGGCACTAAGAGGCACCTCTATCCAGGCTGAACCCCGAGGGGAAAACTGTGGCTGGCTCTTTGTGGGTCCAAACCACTGTCCCAGTGGTGGGTCCAACCTTTAAAGGATGAAGAGGAATCCCCAGCCAGAGTGTGAGGACCAGAGTCCTGCCCATCGTGGGCCTACATCTAAGATGCTGACCTTCAAGAGTCTGCACGAGAGAGCCCCATGGTGATGGGATACGGGCGTCCGAGGCATGGAAGGCTGAGCTCCAGACCCACTGGCTCGGGGCCTGGGCCTCAGGGAACCGCCCCTGCCCCTTGAAGCACCTGATCAGATGCGAACAAGAGTCCTGAGCTCTCTTGCTGCGCGGCCACCCGTGGGAAAGGTTGCTGAGAAGATAGTGGGGTGAGTGCATCCACATGAAATCTGCAGGGGGCTTTCCCCTGAGAGTGACAGGTCCAACCCTGGCGATCCAGGTGAGAGGCTACGTAGATGTGGCTCTGGTCTGAGCTCCACCCACCACTCAATCTCCCTGCCAGGGCGAGGGGAGGCAGGGCCAGGGACGACCAGATAAGGGAGAGACTCCCCCTCTTCCTCAGCAAGACAGAGCCCACCCAGGCTCCTAGAGGATATGTAAGTGCTCAAAATGAGGCAAAAAAATTTTAGGGAGACCCCCTAAAGCCCCAGGATAGGAACCCCAACTTTAGGACTTCGATTCGTTTTACCTATTTAGACTTCCAGCTCAGACCTATGAAAGTTTCTGGTGTCGTTAGAGAAAGCCGGTACCCAGGCCCCGCCAGGACGTGGGGGTGGGGCTTGGAGACATTGCCTCAAAGTCACCACTGCGATTCTCTGCCCTGACGGGCGTCACCGCGCAGGAAGGGAAGGAGGGCGGCCACTTGCCCCGGAGTCAGAACCGGGACACGCCGGGCAACACGCAAACTTCACGCCCAACGCGAGCCTCTTCCCACGGAGAACCTCAGCGTCGATTCATCACTTATTGCCTCTCCAGTTCCAAAGATGGATTGTGTAGATATGTAAAATAAGTGTAACAAATAAAGGAAATACATTTAAAATGTACACGAATTGGCCAATTTTGCAATATTTCACCTCAATTTTATATGCTGTCAAATATATTTGAAATACATGTGCGCTAAGCATGACAAATATATAGAAACTAAAGCTCCATTATTTTGCTGTAATGGACCAGGGGAATTGCGCTGAAATAATACTCTTCTGCCTGCAATAAAGGCTTTTCTCTGAAGCTGCCTTAATGCTGTGAGCAAAACCCACTGCTCCCTCAACGGCGTCTTCCCTTGAATTACTTCCTCTCTCTGAGGCCTTCCGCCTGGTGGGTGCAGGGGGACCCAGATGGTGGTGCAGTAGGGGGAGGGGAGGGGAGCCCCCTGGCCCAGGCTGATAGGCATGAAGAGGAGGGACCCGGCCCCACGGTGTCTGCATGGCAGGCACGCCATGTCCACCGCCTGCCCCCTGGACACACACTCGTGTCAGCACCTCCACGCGGGCAGCGGTTCTCAGGAAAACTGGGGGCACGCTCGGACGCTCGGCTTGGGAGGTCGGCTTCACGACTGCGTGGCAGGGCAGCCGTAGGCCGGGAAGGGGTCCGAAGGCCTCGGGGAATCGGGGCGCTGCCCCACAGATCCCGGGCTGGGCTCTGCCAAGTCACTGGCTGCGTGCTTTTGGAAGGTCACATAACCTCTCCACAACTCACTCGTGTGTGTGTGTGTGTGTGTGTGTGTGTGTGTGTGTGTGTGAGAGAGAGAGAGAGAGAGAGAGAGAGAGAGAGAGAGAGAGAGAGAGAGAGAAATTGTTTATTTTTTAGTTTCATGTGTACGAGCGAGCATACCACTTAGACAATTTCAGTCCTATTACAGTGACACCACAACGGGCCCATTTCCCCTTCGACGTCGCGGTTACACCACTGACTGTGTGCCCAGTGTTGTACCACCTCCCAGGACACGTCAACATTCATTGGTGTTATTTTCAGGTGTCCGACACCGTGGGGAGGCGTCTGTAGCATCCGTGAAGTGCTGCATTGCCCACCTGACCCCTTGCAGGCGGGGTGGGCGGGAAGGGTGAAGGGACTGAGAAATGCAACTTGGCAGACGCAGAGCGGTGATGGGCTGTGAGGTCCAGCGCGGGGGTACAGGCACCCATGTTGACAGGACTCACTTTTCTGTATAAAAAGGGGGTAACGGTTCCAACCGTACAGGATCGCTGTTCCCCCACTGGCCGATTCCGGGCGGGGGCGCTACTCACTGTGCTGTACCTGTGTGACGCCCCCGGAAGGTGTGCGGTGTGTTACCTGTGCAGCTGTACCCGGCAGCTCTGCACGATGTAAAGATCCCGGCACCATGTAGGTATGCACTATGCGACAGCTATTGTCACTGTGACTCTCAGTCCCAGGCACAACTTGTTGAATTTGGAAGGGGCCCAGAGTGGCTGTCTTGCAGAGTGGCTACACCGTCCTGCCATGTTCCAGAAATCATTACTTTCTTTTCAAAACTTACCTGTCTAGGCGGTGGCCATGGCAGTCCACTTTTTCAGGGCCTGGCTACCTAGGCTCAGTGAGAGGGCAGACAGTGTTTACTGAACTCCTATTACATTGGAGCCTTGTTTTAGGACTGTTACCTGTGTTGAGGAGGCAGACCAGTGTCGTAGCTGTATATGTGGGCTCTGAACTCAGACTGCCGGGTTTGAGGTCTGCTTCTATCACTTTTGCTAGCTGTGCAAGCTTGGGCCACTTATTTAACTTCTCTGAGCTTCCATTCCCCTGTCTACAGAATGCTGAGTTTGTTGCTGATGATTGCCTCTAATCCTTCCTTCCTTCTTTCTTTCTTTCTTTCTTTCTTTCTTTCTTTCTGTCTTTCTTCTTAGTAACGGAATTGGGGAGTTTTCATTGGGCACGTGGTCACCAGGTAAAGACTACATTTCCCATACTCCTATGTTGCTAGGTGTGGCCATATGATTATATTCTGACCAATAAGATTTAAGAGGACGTTATAGAACTAACTTCCAGGTCACGCCCTTGAAAGAATAGGGAATATCCCCCACTTCACCTACCCCACCCTGCCTACTGGGGAGAAGGCTGGGCCATGAGATTGAAACCCCATGTGCACAACAGCAGAGCAATAAAGTTGAAGAAAGCCTTGACCCTGACACTATGAGCTACCTTATGGGCCTTGGATCAACTGTTACCCAAGAGAGAAATCCCATGTTGTTTAAAGTCCTGGTCTTCTGGCTTTTGTTGCAGCATCTGAGTTTGTATCTTAACTAAAACCAACTTCGGTACCAGAGTGGGGCACTGCCACAACAAAACTTAAACAAGGACGCTTTGGCTTAGTGATCAAGGAGTAGGTGGTGAAGACAAACATAGCTCAGAATAGAAGGATGGCAGCCTTTGTTATGACATGGCAAACATCTGATATTGCCTGTGACACCCTGAGAACAGATAATGTGCCAACAGTGTTTGTAACTCTAGCAGGTCTGTTGCAACTCTCAGAATGTAGAATATATTGGCTAATTCTTTCATGCTTAGCAGATCCTATGAAAGAGACGATTGCAGGCTAGTTATAAACGGGCAGAGGAGATGAGTGGAGTGCTAAGCTTTCCCCGGGCACCTCAAGCCAGACCGCAGGACGGAATGTGGCAGCCAGGGTCACATCAGAATATTGCTTCCCTACCCACGCCTACTGTCTCAGGTGGCCCCCCAGGAGGCCCCTTTGGGTTGGGAGAGGCCTATGAGAAAGACAAAGAAACTGGGAAATGAAAGGCAAGAGTTGTCAAACCAAAAAACTATACCTAGAAGACACCTTGGTTGCGATTACTTGTACATGAAACTGGAAGCAAATAGAAGGGAAGCCATCACAATTCCTCGTGTCACCGGGTTCCTCTGGAACAAGTGGACCACTGTTTCGGGCACAGGGCTTAGCATGCACCTGGGCCCCTCTTAGCATGCACCAGTTGTCCTTGGAAATGCGGATTTCTGCCCTGGCCTGCTAGCGCTGGGCTTTGGAGCTGGGTTGGGTCACCTCCCCCTCATTTGGCGTGTCAGGAAATGGAGTGCAGGAGAGGCACAGCGCCCAGCCCACGATCACGATCACACCGCCCCGCGGTGAATGAATGAGGGCGCAATCCCAGGCGTTACAGGGGTCACCACAGGGGTCTGCTATCAGCTCCTTTATGCGTCACTTCTGGGACCGAGTGTAATGAAAAGGAATGAAGTTTATGAAAATGGTGTGTGAAAGTGAAGGGTTGTAGAAAATGTTGGTGGCATCTATCACAGCAGCTGCCTCCTTCCTGACACCCACTCACCCTGCCTCCCTCTAGGGGAAAAGGGGAATGTTCTGGCAGAACGAAGGGAAACTAGAACCCAGGCGCGGACACCACACTGCCTCTGTTTGAGTCCTGATCACGCCACGTTCTACCTGTGTGACCTTGAGCAGGTAATGGACTTTGCGGGCTCAGGTCTCTCTGTCTGCAGTAGTAATTGCCTCCTTCATGGGGCTGTAAGGTTTGGATGAGGAAAAGAACTACAAAATGCTTACGGTGGTGCCTGGCACATAGTGAGGACTCGGTCAATGCCAGTTATTGTGCTAAGGTGATTAATGTGGGGGAATGGCAGCTCGGTCACAACTGGGCTGTAATACTGATTTGGTCCCTTGCATAGTATGTGACTCTGTGTGTTGTTCAACCTCTTTGAGTCTCGGTTTCCTCATTGTAAATGGAGCTAATGACACCATTTTAATTATTATGAAGTTCACATAAGTGACGGTGCCTGGCGCATGGAGGATGTTGGGAGAATGTTTTCCTTTCTTTGCTCAACAGGCTTCCGCTTTCCCCACCTCTATCTTCCCTCCCTTTCTGCCCCTTCTGTCCTCCGCTCTCCTCCCTGCCCCCGCCACGAGCAGGTGACAGCTAGCAGGGCCTTGGTTCCACAGTCACTGAATCTGCCCATTCACAACCAAAGGGACAAAGTCACCAGCGAAAATCCTGAGAGCGAAGGTGGTGGCATGGAGTGGGTGCCGGAGGCACGTCCCCTACTCCCCAACATAAATCTCTAGGAAAACCATTACTGGCCCCCACAGCTCAGAGACAAATTACGAGGCAGGGGGATCAATGTTATTTTTTTCCACAAGCTGAATTCATAACGGTTTATGGCAAAATCAATGCAAATCTTCATGAATAAAGTGATGGCAGGTGCACTTTAGAAAATAATAAGAAAGTGAGAGGGGCCGAGGACCCTTCGGCAATCGGCAGTGGAGTGTGGGGTCCCAGGAGGTTTGGTCTGGGGTTTGGTCCCCTCCCCCACGGTGGCCCCAACCTGCCTGCACACGCCCCGTCCGGAGGAGCCTGAGGGTCGGGGAGGAGTTAAGAAGAAATGGTGTTTTGGTGAGAGCTTACCCTCTCCCTCAGACTTTGTGCTCTTACTAAGTCCTGGAAACCGCTCTCAGCAGTTGCTGCCATCCTAACGCCCATTCCACAGCTCGGGAGACTGAGGCTCAGGGAGGTGGAGTAACTTGTCTGGTATCCCATGGTTGATGACTATCAGCGTCTGGATTCGAACCCAGGTCCTCTCTATTGCAGAGGCCCAGAGTTACTCTTTTAAATAAGCGTGGCCTCTGCGTCCTGTGGCTTCCTGCCTCTGGGTCTCTGTGTATGCTGCGCCCTCTGTCTGGAGTATCCGCGCCTCTTCCTCCACTCAGGAAAGAGAAAGTCCTTATCGGCCCTCACTACCTGGCTGCCGTGTTGCTAAGAAGCCTGGCAGCATCTGCAATGCCTTCCGCTGGCACTGCCATGACCTCCCAGGGGACTTAGTGTCAAGGGAACATTTGT
>PVJL010007702.1:62481-75486 GCA_004026885.1 Lyroderma lyra | reverse complement strand
ACACACACACACACACACACACACACACACACATACACACACTCCCTCTAAAATAAGGTAGAAAAGTTGATGATAACCCATACTTAACTAGGCTCACAAAACCATTAAGTATGAAGGGGCATTTGGGGAATCATATTTTTCTTTTCTTTTTTTTTCTCTTTTGGTATTTTTATAAGAGTTTATTTGAGCCGAACTGACGACACATGGCAGGGAGCAAGATGGCAAACGCCCCAGAGAACAATTCTGCGGCTTCTTCCCCGCCTTTGGGGTTGCGGAGGGGCCATGAGGAAGAGCAGGCGGATGGGGGGAAGCAAGGCGGGGGCTGGATTACGGGGTTGCGGGGTTGCTACCGGGAAGAGCTGCTCTCCGCAGGGCGCTCGCCGCTTATTTCAAAGGTGTGTTAAGCCCAGACGCTGGGAAAGGTGGGCAGGGCTTGGGGCAAAGGTCGACCTTTCCCTAGGAAGTTCCACGTGGGGGTCACCGGCGATCTGTCCCTGCCTCCCTCTGAGGAAGCGGGCTCTGACTTGCCAGCCGACTCCGGAGAGCTGGGCCTCTCCTCCCGGTGGTCTGCTCCTTCTTGTTTTCCCAGAAGTCAGGGCCTCGGGGGCCCGGGCCGAGTCGGAGTGACAATTGTCTCGTGTCTGCTCTGCCGCCTTTACGTGACGTTCCCTACCTTCAGAGCCATCACCGCCCTGTCTTATCTTTACTGTGATCCTCCACAGGGCGCAGGGGACCTGGCTTCTGACTCACATTTTTTGCTTCTGACCGTGCATTTACAGACACAGGCAAAGCCCGCGTCTTCACATCAGCGGACAGACACGTCCTGGGGCCAGGGCGTGTGGCATTACAGTCGCAGCTGGCCGTGGGATCAGAGCGCGGCAGAGGCCGGGGAGGCCCAGGCCGGGGAGCATCTCCGATGCATGACGGCCCCATTACCATGAATGTCATGCAGGGATGCAGGCGAGGTCCCGCGGCAGGAGCGCTGCGCCGCCTTCGTCTTGTCTAAGCGGTCCAGACAGACGAACACACACGCGTACGTTCATCGGCGGCCGCAGACCTGGCTGGGGAGCGCGGGGCCAAAGTTAGACCCAGGATTTCTCACATGTTCTGGAATAATCCTTCCACAGAGCCTCTGCCTTCTCAGTGTCTCCTCTTTCTCTCTGACATGAGGGTCGCTTAATCCGAACTTGGAGGGCTGATCTCCTTTGTTTCTAACATTCCTCCTCCCCATTTATACTTTTCGTTGGGACACTGGGTTCCTCACTATGGACATATTTTCGGCCACTTTTATTTCTTGCGGGTGAGAAGACAAAACTGAACAAAACAAAAACCTAATAGTGATCCTAGCCCCTTGCATCAGAATGGTGCTGTCTGGGGAACCCGTGTCCCTGGCTCCTCCAGCCCTTGTGTCTATATTCTGTGCTTCAGAGTTGACAGTTGTCCCTTCAGTCCTATTTGAGGGTAGGCCTAGTGTCCCCTGAAGGAAGGAGGCTCAGCCAGTGCTCACCATCTCGGGACCAGGCCACACGTAGCGAGAACATCCCCGCTTGGGAGGCATGGAGGAGGCCGCCCAGTCTCGGTCTGTACTTCGGCTTCAGACTTTGAGGAAACTTGACGTCTGCAGGGTGACCCGGGGATTCAGGGGTTCAGGACAGTGCCCCTGACGGGGAGCTATGATGGGAGCTGGGAGGTTTTTCTGCTGGGAGCATGAGATGGAGGCAGGAAGCCTCCTTTGTCTTGGAAGTGAGCGTTTCTGGTTATTTCTTGCCTGTTCATTCTTTTCCGCCAACCTAAGGATTTTAGGAAGGACTCGGAACCTTCGAAGCTGGTTTCAAAAACACTGTGGAACCCAGGGAAGGCCCTGATCGCGTCATTTCAGGAGGGCAGTGAACAGTGGGAGCAGCAAAGAATGTTCTAGAGTTCATGTTTTCAAAACACGACTTGTATTTGAAGACCATCACGATGTGCCTGACATGTGAACCTTGTAACAGCCTTCTCTTGCTTCCGTTTTACAGGTGAGGAAACAGCTTTTCAGACTGTTCGTTCTAATTCCCCATCCTCATCTGACACCCTTTGTGTTCTCCTGCATGCTGCCTGCTAACAGAGAAAGCTGCAGATGTGGGCTGTCGTGGCCGGAGGGCAGGAGAAGGTAGACAAACCCCTTTAGAGCTGAAATGCCGTTATACTTCTTACAGCCTGCAAAGCATCTCTGCTTGCGGGTGGAGTTAGAGGGTTCAGTGCTGTGTGTAAAGCAGGAGAAGTTTCTTCTTCTTCTCTTTTCCCTTCTTCTTGTCCTCCTCCTCCTCCTCCTTTTCAATTTGAAGAGCAAGCCACTGCAGTCTACAGGAGTTGTGTGGTTTGGAAACCGCATGGCAATAGGTGAGGAAGATGGGACTTGAAGATTATTTGAAGTGCAGGACTTATTCGTCTGGCGCTTGTTTGGGCATAATTTAGAGGACAGCCAGGTAGGGAAATGCCCAGGAGTGGCAACGTAGTCTAGCAGCTCAGATTCAAGTATGGGAGGACCCCGTCCTCCACCCCACAAAGCCCCAGTGGGCCGCAACCCTGCTAAGTCAGGGCTTTCTGTGCATTTCCACCGTGTTCTGGAAGTGACCCAGAAGACGCACATGAATATGTGCAGGATCTCAGCACATCGGTGAATAGGCTCTGCCAAAAAGCCCACCTAAGGTGGAGAATGGAAGCAACTACTTTGTGGGTGCCGTGGTCCTGAGCCTGCTTTTGTCAGCTCACAGAAAACCAAGGGAGGCACCCGGTGGCTTTTCCTGCTCCAGGAATTCCAACGTTGGTCTCTTGCCGTGTTTCAGCCACGCCAGGCCGCGGACAGGCCAGCGTGCTCTGACAGCCCCTGAAGGCCGAGGAGGGAGGAGAGGCACCACGGTTACATCTGAGGGCCGGAACTACTTCCGTGCGCAGGAGTTCTTCCCTGCTAGGCAGAAAGAAGTCCTCTCACAGGTCGTGTGAGGACAGGCTGAGGAAACATAAGCTGTGGCCGGTTGGAATGGTAACGGTATTCCGAGACACATGTCTCCCATGGGCTGGGGTTTTATCCTGCATCTGTCACACACTCAGGGTGAGACACGGGGGGATGTGCTTCCCCTTCCTGAGACACGGGTCCTCATCTCTAAAGCAGGGAGTTTGGCATTCTAAGACCCCACCCATCCCCCATAGCATGCCTCGAATGGGGGGCAGGTTGGGGACTCAGAAGCTCGGGGTTGGTGGGAAAGGATGCAGCGGGATGGGACAGCACTTGTACTGGGTAAGAAAAAAGAGCATGGCGACCAGGGTTTGAGCTAGTCTGCAAAGACAGTCTAAAGCTGTCTGACCTGGAGGCCGAAAAGGACGGTGGGAGTCTCCTAGGAGTGGCAGTCAAGCCGGGTCAGGCTCTGGGCAGCCTGCCTGGTCTGAGGAATGGCATCAATGTGGGGGACGAGGCTGCTCAGACCGGACAGGTGTCAGGGCCCAAGCCAAGTGGACGGGAGGTCAGGACAGGACGTCAGTTCTAAACAAGGGGCCTGAGTGCAGAGCAGGCCTGAGTCGAAACCCCTCACCCAGATGACATGGGGTGACTGGGGGGGAGGGGCGTGGCACAGACAGACCCACTCTGGGTGCAGAGGACCCTGAGTTGAGGACAGCAAGAGCAGTTCTAGGCTCACTCTGGGCAGATGAGGGGCTGTCGTGGCCGAAGGGCAGGAGAAGGTAGACAGACACCTTTAGAGCGGAAATACGGCACTTCCGCTGTAATAGAAATAAAAGTGGTAATAGCCAACTCATGTGCCTTGTTTGGGCCACATTATCCTGAGTGCCTCCCATGCACGAGCCCACTGTCTGGACAGTTCTAGAGCTTTTTCTTGCTAAGCTCTATGGTAACAGTCAGAATTTTATTAATTAATTTATTCCTCCCTCCCCCTCAAGGTCAAAACATGACCGCCAGCCCTTCCGTTGTGGCTGTGCCTCCGTCAGAGCCCAGGCAATGACACGGAGAATGGAGAGGGGCCTCTGAAACCCAGTCAGACCGACGACTCTGGGGAGAAAGAGGGGTCCTCCGAATGCCCCCATCCATGTGGATTTCATTGCTGGCCCCTGCTTCTCCATTCCTAGCCACCCCTGGGTCTTTCCGGTAAGGACTCCAGGCCTCCGAGCTGGAGGTGACTCCAGGCGCCGGTGCCGACCTCTCTTCACAGCCACACAACCAGCTCGGGGGCGGGGCTTCCAAGAACATAGCGATCTTCGTGCCTCAAGTGTGAGGCAGGGACAGCGCCCTTGTTGACAAGGCAGGTGATAGCAATTGTCCGCAAAATACTCAGGTGTGCAAAAAGGTAACTATGAATTTCATTAGTACTGAAGTGAGCTTAGCTCTTTAGTCCCTATTTGTACTTGGCAGGGCACTTAATCCTGTTAACACCAAGTAAGTCACCCCTCCCACGTTAAGGTTTAGTTTATCTTGGGTAAATATTTAAATTCATAATGTTATTCCTGACCTGCTTTCTTTTCTTCAGGCGGTGGTTATTCTAACTTCCTGATGAGTTTACTTTTATTGTTGTCTCCTTTTTAAAACACCGAACGATTTGATCGGTGTATAATTATTGCTGTATAACTTACCAAAAATAAAATTTACCTTTTTTTTTTTTTTTAGCGTGAGGTTTGTCAGTTTCTACACAATAGCCTGTTGGGATTTTGACTGAGATGGTGTTGAATCTATGGATTAATTTTGGGAGAATTATCATAGCAATATTGAATCTACCAATCTACAAACATGGACTATTTCTCATTTTATTTAGGTCTTCTGTAATGTCTCTCAAAATTGTATTGTGGTTTCAGGTTTAGAGGTGTTTCACATAGTTTGTTAAACTTTCCCTAAGCAAGGATATCATGTTTCAAGGTGCAATTGTAGTAAATGGTATTGTTTTTAATTTCGCTTTCAAATTGTTCCTTTCAGATATATAGACATAAAATTGATTTTTTGAATGTTGAACTCGTATCCTGTGACCTTGTCGAATTCACTTGTTAGTTCTAATGATATTTTAATAGATTTCTTAGGATATGTTATGTACATGATCATGTTATATGAAAATAAAGACAGTTTTAATTCTTTAAAATCTGCATGCCTTTTATTTGACTTTCAGAACAATATTGAATAGAAGTGATGAGAGATGATATTCTTGCTTTGTTACAGAACCTAGGGGTTAAGAATTTAGTCTGTCACCCTTGAGTATGACATTAGCTATAGATTTTTTCAAAGATAATATTAATAATATTGAGGCAATTTTCTCTTATTCCTGGTTTTCTGAGAGTTTCTGCCATAAAATAGTGTTGAATTTTATCATGTGTGTGAACCTGTGTGCATACTCAAACATGATTTGTGTTTTTACTTTTTTTTTTTTTTTTTTTTTTTTTTTTTTTTTTTTTTTTTTTTTTTTTTTTTTTTTTTTTTTTTTTTTTTTTTTTTTGCATTTTTACTCTTCATTCTGGTTACATAGTAAAGTATAGTGAATAATTTTTAAATGACACACTAATCACCAATCCCTGGGGTAAACCCCACTCTGTATGACACATTACCTTTTTACATACAGTTGGACTATAATTTGCTAAGGATTAAGGATTTTGTGTCTTTGCTGATAAGGAGTATCAGTCTGAAGATTGCTTTTCTTACTGTATTTTTGTCTGGCTTGAGGATAAGGGCCAAACTGGACTCATGAAATGATCTGGAAAATGTTCTTCCATAATCTCTTTCCCAAAGAGTCTGTGTAGGATTATTATTTATTTCATAAATGTTTGATGAAATTCAACAATGTTTTCTTGGTTTGGAGTTTTCTTTGTGGGAATGTTTTTAATTAAGAATTTATTTTAAAATTTGATATGGGTCTATACAAGTTTTCTAGTTCTTCTTGGGTTAGTTTTGATAATGTGTGTCTTTCAAAGAATTTGTTCATTTTACCTAAGTTGTCAAGTTTTTTGGCACATGTTTGTTGATTACATTCCCTTACATTATTTTTTAAAATGTCTGTAGGACATGTAGTGATGTCCCTCTTACATTTCAATTAATGAATATGTATTCTCCCTTTTTTTTTCTTTATTTGATCAGTCCATCTTGGAGTTTATCAATTATACTGATACGTTTTTAAAGAAACAGCTTTGGTTTTTTTATTGATTGATTTTTATCTACAGCTTGTCTGGCTTCTATTTATTGACTTCCTCTCTTGTCTTTATTACTACTTTGACTTGCTTTGAGTTTAGATTGATCTTCATTTCTAGATTCTTAAGTTGGAAGCTCAGATCATTCCTTTTGTACTATTTTTGTTTTCTGACATAAGCATTTAATATGATACACATTTCCCACTAACCCCTGCTTTATCTGCTTTCCACAAATACTGATGTTTTCTGATGTCACTATCATTCAGTTCAAATATTATCAAAATGTTCTTATGCTTTATTCTTTTACTAATGGATAATATATGTAAGTGTTGGTCAATTTTCAAATTTTTGAGATTTTCCGTGTATATTTCTGTTCTCACTATATAACTTAATTTTACTTTATAAGACAACATTCTTGAAATAATTTTAGATCTTTTGAATTTATTGAAACTTGTTTTATGGTCTACCATATAATCTAAGTAATACCATATAATCTTCCAGTGCACCTGAAGAGAATGTGCAGTCTACTGTTGTTGGGTGGGGCATTTTATAGATGTCATGTAGATCAAGTTGGTTTTATAATGTTTTCAAGTCTCCCATACATTTATTGCTTGTTCTAAAAATTACTTGCCTACTTATTCTAATAATTACTGGTGAGTATTATTGACATCTCTGGCCATCATTATGAATTTGTCTCATTCTCCTTTTAGTTTCACCGACTTTTGCTTCATGCTCTGTTGAAACTCTGTTATTAGTTGCATATGCTTTTAGGAAATACTGTGGTTTCTGAATGTCCTTGCCTGTTTTTCATTATGGAATGCCCACCTTATCCCTGATAATACTGCTCCTTCTGAAATCTTAGTTGTATAAGTTAATATAGGCTTTCCAGCCTACTGCTGAGTGTTTGCATGACATATAATTTTCTATTCCCTTACCGATCCATGACTTTATATTTAAAATAGGCTTTCTCATATTAAAACCACAATGAGATATCACCTCACACCTGTCAAAATGGCTACCATCAATAAATCATCAAACAAGTGTTGACAAGGATGTGGAGAAAAGGGAACCATCCTGTACATTGTTGGTGGGACTGCAAATGGGTGCAGCCACTATGGAAAACAGTATGGAGATTCCTTAAAAAATTAAAAATAGAATTATCTTATGACCCATCAATTCCACTTCTGGATACGTGTCCAAAGAAAATTCAAGACACCAATTTGAAAAGACATGCACCCGTATGTTCACTGCAGCATTATTTACAATAGAAAAGATATGGAAGCAAACCGAGTGCCAATCAATGGATGATTGGATAAAGAAATTGTGGTACATACATACAGAATGCAATATTACTTGGCCACGAAAAAGAACAAAATCTTACCATTTGCAATGACATGGATGAACTTAGAGGGTATTATGCTAAGTAAAATAAGTCAGAGAAAAATTTCACTTACATGTGGGATCTAATGAAGAAGATGAAGGAACAAACAAAACAGAAATAGACTCATAGATACAGAGAACCGAGGGAGTGGGAGCTGGGTGGAAAAGGTGAAGGGATTAATAAGTACAAATTGGCAGTAACAAAACAGTCACAGGAATGTAAACTACAGTATGGGGAATATAATCAACAATATTGTAGTAACTACGTATGGTGTCAGCTGGGTCCTAACTTATCGGGGGATCACTTAGCAAATCATATAAATGTCTAATCACTATGCTGTACACCTGAAACTAATATAAAATAATACTGAATGTCTACTGTAATTGAAAAATTAAAAAAAGAGAGCGAAGAAAACATGGGAGAGAGGAAAAATATCAAGTAGGCTTTGTATAGTTATCACGTACTTGTATTTGGGTATTACTTTTTTATACCCTCTCACAATCTGTCTTTTAATTGGAATGTTAAGATGAGTAAAATTTAATGTATTATTGACACGATAAGTTTAAATCTGCAATCTTACTCTTTGTTTTCTATCTGGCATATATGTTCTTTATTATTTCTGTTTTCTTCCTCTATTTTGTGTTAATTAATTTTTTAGTGTTCCATTATTTCCACTACTGGTTTTAGTAGCAATTCCTTGCTTTTATTTTTAGTAACTGTCCTAGGGAACATAATATACATCTTTAGTGTATCTCAGTCTACCTCTAAATAATATCACATCACCTCATGAATAATGTAAAAATCTTACAATCAGACACTTCTATTTATTCCCTCTAATCTTTTATTTTCAATTGCTTTATATTTATGTATATTTTATAAATACCATTATTTTAACTTTAAACATAAGTCTTTCAAAAAAGTTAACTGAGAAAAAAAGGTGTTATATATTTACTCATGTGTATACCATTTCTTTTTTTAATTTTAATTTTTCAATTACAGTTTTATTCCTGTTGTGTAGATCCAAGTTTTCATCTGGTACCACTTTCCTTGTATCTGAAGAACTTCCTTTGATATTTCTGTGCTGCTGATCGGCCAGTGTTCAATTACTTTAGCATTTATTTCTCTGAAACACTATTTCATCTTACTTTTTGAAATATGGTTTTGTTGGTATGGAATTCTAGGTTTGTAATTTTATTTTGCATCTGTCCCTGTGGAAGGAATGCTGAAGGATTTAATCAAGGGAGCTTATAAGGGCCATGGTTTTATTTGTGTTTCAGGAATATCCTGTGGACAGTATTATGAAGAATCGTTTGGTGTGGGGAAAGACTAAAAGTAACAGGACCAGTTAGAAGAATGTTAAACTCACCCAGGGGAGACGTGATGGCATCTCACACGAGTCGCAGGAGGTAGGGATGGTCATAAGAGGACTGGTTTGGAAGATACATTGAGTCATTAGAACTTAGGGATCAAATACAAAATGTGGTAGTGAAGACGAGTCCTTGCACCTTGGTTACGGCACGTAAGTGAGGGGAGGTCCCGTCTAGTGAGACAGGGGTTTATTTACAGGAGGAGGAAGAGGTGTGTAAGGTCAGTGCTGCCCACTTCCGTAGTGCCTTAGGGCCTAGGTCTGGGTGACTTCCCCAGATGTCATGCCTGGCATTCACGTTCTCTTCTATTTGGGGACCAGGTACACTTCTGGCTCTTGCCACACTGCTCGGCCAGTGAGATAGAATCTTGTTTTTCTCCAAGCTACTAAGCATGGACTCTGACCTTGGATTCTACATACATGATATTGAAGGTCTCCCATGGAGGCTAAACTAAGTTCAGGCCAGCACCTTTGTGCATGACTTGCTCGGCCTGGGCCACTAGTCAGAGGCATCTCTAGTCATGTCAGACTCCTAGTTTGTCTGCTTCAACTATCCCACGGTTCTAGCAAGTCATGAAGCTGAGTTCACCCCAAGTTATGACATTATTTAGACTTTCCCTTTCAACTTAGAATATGAAACAAGGATAAATCATTCAAACTTCATCGCCCATTTAACCCCTATGTAAACTGTCTGAGGGATATAATGATAATTACCTTTTTCAGGGACAGAGTTGTAGAGGGGAGTCAATTAAAGCCTCACACTGTGCTTTGAGATCTTTCAATGAAAGGCTCGAGGTTGTTACTGCTAATAAGATACCAAAGGGATATTTGCCAGCAATGACTCCCTTCCAGCCAGCATGTCTGTCATTAGTAATTTGGGGGCTTGGCACAGAGTCATGGGAATGTTTTAATGGCTTCTGTTCAATCCCAGAAATAGATCTTGAAGTTGCAAAGAAAAAAATGCTTGTTTTCTCTGTTCTCCTCTATTTCTGTACACGTGGTGACCCTCAGGGGAGATCTCAGGTTCTCTGTAAGGGCCAGAGAAATGGGCAACGGGGTCTGATGCTGCCCCAGTGATCTCTGACAGCTGATAGCGCTGGGGCCTGTTCCAAAGACGGACTGCGAGATGGGCTGTACCATCAGATCGTAACTGTGGCCTCAGCTGCATTTTCGGGAGCCACCTGGAGACCTCACTGATGCAGTGAGTTCAGTGGGAGATTCTCTAAGAAATATTCGGAAAATGTTTGCTAGTTCGAACAAGTTATTTTATTCCTAAGCCAACTCCCAAATGCTTGTTTTCCGAGCTGTCTTTACGAGTAAAGGAAAAAATGTTTTCTGTCTGGGAGACCTGGACTTGCTTAGAGAAATGGGCAAAGAATGTGTGTGTCCAACCAGGCTGGTGCTGGCTCCTCACTGGGGAGGGTCTATGCCTCAGTGTCGTTTTCAATTAATTCATCAACAGTTGTTTTAAAAACTCCCTGTTCTCCATCTGCCTCATTTTTTTTCCCTTCATTTTTGCTCCACTCATTGCTTCATGTTTATCATTGTTTTCTCTGCTCATCAAGGCATGCTATACCGAACAAAACAGTAGCTATGTTGAGATGAGAAGCAGCTTTGACCCTTGCTGCTGGTGACACTGGGCAAGTCACTTAACCTCTATGAGTTTCATTTTACTCTCTGAATGGTGTGTGTGTGTGTGTGGGGGGGTGATGATAACATGGAGGGACTGGCAGGATGTCAGGCATGATTGAGCCAAGGAGGACACAGTTATTTTTGCAGACACGAAGGGTCTCATAAATTTGTGAGATAGCTGAATATAAGCAATACGGTATGGATGGGGACTGGATGGACGTGCCCCATCCGCAGGGAGCAGCCGTTGTCGTGCTATAGCAAATGTGTGGCCCATCCCTCCTTCCTTCCTTCCTCCCTTCCTCCCTTCTGTCCTTCCTTCCTCCCTTCTTTCCTTTTTTCTTTTAAAAATAAGAAACTCAGAAATTTATATAAAGTCTCCTGATTTTTAAGTGTTAGAATGATTGATGGTCTTTTAAAAACCAGTGTGGATCAAAGAAAGCTGGTTGTGGACTGGGTTTAGCTAACAAACTGTCAGTTTAACATTTATGGTTTATTTGATTCTTCGTTTATCAATATTTGCCTTCTTCCTCTTCCTCATCCTTCTCTAATACTTCGCTCTTTTCTATCCATCCCCCTAGGCCCCGCACCCGACATCAACAAGGTTTTCTCTACATTCGTCCAAAGTACCACCAGATCCTTTGCTTGGGACACATTCCCATAAACCACAATTTCCTCATTCTGCCACCAGATCCACGCAAATTCTCATCTCTTATCTCATAGCCAACACAAAGACACCACCAAGCCCACTGCGTTTTGAAACAGTTAAGTCTATTCTTTCATTCCCAAGAGAAAAGTGGAGGGAAAAAAACCTCTCTAGTTTTACTTAAAAAAAAAAAGAGAAAAAGTTCTTGGCTGTTGATCATCAGAAATGCCAGCTCATCAGCCACTTGGGGCTGTCCCTGTGGCTGAGTTTGCCAATCCTTGGCCACATAAATGGTACCAACACTGAGCCTGGTAACAAGTTGGCTTGAAGGAATCCTGACAATGTGGCTCCATTGCCTTTTCAGAAAAGTATGCTAAAGAAGCCCCAAGTACTCATCGTTTCCTAATAAACTGTACCATAAAAGGTATGCTCTCCACTAAAAATGAGCCTGATTCCTCCTAGTTGCACCGCCTTCCCTTATTTTAGCTCTTTTCTCAGGAGAAATGTGACTATTCCATTTAGGACAAGAAAACAGCTCTTTGGAAATGGTGTCCTCATTCTTTGCCTGAATGCCACGATTCTCTACTCCCTCACCAGTGGCAGATACCACTCACTGTTAAGGGTACTCCTTCTATTGATGCTAGATATAGCCACGGGATCCTTATTATATCTGATACAAATCCTTATTCTACATATCTAGCTATTAGCAATCATTTGGGGTTGGGATGTTAAAATGCAATAAGCCAAAAAATGAAAACAACCCAAATATCAATCAACTGGTGAATAGAAGTAAAGTGTGGTAATTCATGTAATTAAATACTCTTTGCCAATAAAAAGTAATCGATACCAATAGGAATGAACCTGAAAACACGATGCTGAGTGAAAGAAACCCAACATGTAAGCCCCCATGCTGCACGAGTCCAGGTGTATCAAAGGTCCAAACAAAGCAAACCCATAGACAGGAAGCGATTAAAGTTGTCCGGGGCTGAAGGGCTGAGGTAGGAATGAGGCATGGATGTCAATGGGCTCCAGATCCCTGTTTTGGGGGTCACAGGGATGTTCTAACATTATACTGATGATAATGGTACAATTCTGTAAACTGACAAAAAGTCATTAAATTGTACACTTAAAACAAGTAAATTTAATATTACATAAATTAGATCTCAAGATAGCTGTTGAAAAAAAAAAAACACCTGATCGTCTGGCCTGTTTGTCAAGACCTTACTACCTGGCACCAGAGAGCCGTGGAGGACAAGTTACTCCCAAGTCTTCCACTGGTTTACTGAGTGACATTAAGAACTGGCTTCCTTTCCTTGTCCGCAGTTTCTCCACCTGTGATTTGAAGCTTTGTGCTCACGCTCTCTCAGGACCTTCAAAGCTCTAACGGTACCTAAGAAGCTAACGCGAGAATAGTTACTCCTGGGGTTCTGCCACAGTCGTCCGTCCACCAGGCTGTCAACTTGCGGGGAGGAGCAGAGATGGGAGCTTGGGCCTCCGTCGATGCCTGACCCACTGCCCTACACAGCGTGTGGAAGAGTGCCTGACTAGTGGTCTAAGAAGATTATAAACGCAAACATCTAAGGGCCTCCAAACACAGTATCAGCTATTTTCTAAGAATTTCATGTGCAGTGTGATGTATGACAGAGGGACATTTCTTCCCTGACAATTGGCTTTATTATTATGATTCTTCTGAGAGAGCAAAACACCACCCATTATAACCCGATCTGGTTGGTAAGTAGTTACAGTAAGGAAAAGAGGGGTGTGTGCATGTGTGTGTGTGCATGCATGTGTGCGTGCGTGCGTGTGCGTGCGTGCGTGTGCATGCGTGCG
>PVJL010007702.1:0-62381 GCA_004026885.1 Lyroderma lyra | reverse complement strand
TGTTTCATATCTAGAGAGTATTTCCAGAAACAAATTAGCTGCTTCCTAAACATTTGTTTCTTACATTCCTGTCCTATATATCTCCCTTGACCAAGCTCAGGGTCTATCTGGAGATGGCTGGGCCGAGGTAGCAGAGCCTAACAAGTTGAACGATTATCTGGTTAATTAGATACAAAATGCAGTCAACTGAGGACCTGTTAGTTGGAAGGGAAACCCAGCTCCTCTGAGTCACGGTTAATGCTGGGCTGTGACTCTGCAAATGACCCTTCTGTATTGTCACCTTACCCTTCTTTAGTTCTCTTTTTGACCTTACGGTTCTGAAATTAGAGTTATACTTCTGGGTAAGACTTTTTGAATAATGAACATTCCTTTCCACCAAGGCCACACTAAAATCTCAGATGAGAATTACGTCCAAGGCAAATGCCCCATGAGCCCACCCAAACCTTCCACTTCGCATGTGGCTAAAAGCGTCCAAGTTTCTATTTCTGCTTTGGGACAAACCAGCAGCTGTGTTTTCAGGCTCGGTGTTCTTTAAGACAAAGCCAGAAAACCCTGGAGGCCTGGGTGTTGTCAGAATTTGCAGGGCCACACACATTGAGGGACAAAAGTGACATTCGGAGACTTTGCATATCTTGGCACGTCTCATTCTGGTCACAGAGATGTGATAACTATTCTTTAGGGACAAGGAAGGGAAGGAGACAAACATTTAGGGGGCCTACTTTAGGCATGACACTGGAGATGTTTATTTATTCTTCTATTCACTTATATAAGAGGTTTGAATAATTCTGATCCCATTTTTCTATAACAAAGGTATCTCAGGCTCTTTCTCAAAAACAAATTAAGCAATGAAAAAGTGCACAGGGTAAAAAGTAAAAGTATTTTTACACCAGCCATCGCATCCCTTTTCTAGTCACCCTTCCTTGTTGAAATTTCAATCTCAAGTGGAGGTAACCACTCTTAGGGGACCAGTGTGGATCCTCCGCGTGACCTTCCTTTGAGCATATTACCACAAATGCAAAGTGTTCTGTGTTCGCTCCACCCTCTTTGTTTAGCCCACTTACCCTCCTACATGATTAGATACTGAGCTGTCTCACTCTTTTTAATGACTACTTAGCATTCTAGTCCATGCAAGTCCTCACATTTGCTTAGCCATGCCCCATCCATGGTCATAGGATTTTTTTCCTGCTGGTTGTACCTGTAACCCTCTACGCATATATTGGTGTACACTTGCAAGTAATGTTTACAAAATGAATTCTTCAACAGAAATGTATTGAGCAAAGCATATATTGGATGGAGGACTAGATGCTGTGGATACAGCAGGGACAACGTATAATTACTTCCTGTCTTCGTAGAGTTTGTGACCCAGCCACCATTGCATTTCAGGTGTGTACTCCTCCTTGCCCCCACTCCTGTCCTGCCCACTAATGTAACAGTGACTACCCCTCATGCACAGAGGGAGGCCTATGGATCAGAGAAGTCAGAGAAGTAGGTGGACATTGCCAAGGCCACCAGGCCATTCATTGCAGGGCTGAGAAACATTCCCATGTCTGACTCCAAAACTCCCATGCTGCCCATGACTTTGTCAATGAGGGGTGGTTGGTCAGTTCCAAGCATCCAAGGAAGATGTGTCAGACTTAACATGTCTGACATTGAATCTAAAGCTTTTGAGATCTGGGTGCAGGCAACAGAAGCGAAGAACTTAGTTCCTGTTGTTTGTAGGACCATGATCCACACAGCTCACAAGAGGAGCAGGACACCCCCGACCCCGCACTGTGCAGTTGAGGGCCAGCCGTGGAGTTAGGCCGACCGGGTGTGAACGAGTCTGCCACTTTGCACCCGAAGAGCCTCGGGCAAGTCCCTTCTCTGTCAGACTCAGGCTCCCTCGTCTGCAAAGTGGGAAATATCAGTATCGACCTTCCCGAGTGGCTGTGAGGTTTCAAGGAGCCCGTGCCTGTCAGTGTTTAGCAGAGTTCCTGAGACAGAGTGAGGGCTTAATAAATGTCCGCTGTCATTATTGCTTGTATTTTAATTTTTTTTCTTGTGCTAAATATGATGGCCCTCTGGAGTCCCTGGCTTTTCCGTCCATTCTGAGCCAAGCACCTGCTTCCTCACCACCGTGGTTGTGCCCAGGAGCCGTTGGGCAGTTCTCGGTGTGGCCTTAGCGTCTTCCGTCTTAGGGAATGTGAACATGATCTGTCCCCGACACAGTCCAGGGGAGCAAGGGGGTTCATCGCCGCCCAGGGCAGGCGGGGCGCAGCTAATGGTTTTCCCAGGAGCCGTGTACGCTCGCGGTCTGGGAACTGGGTGTGACTTCTTCTTAGAATAACTCCTTAGAGATTTGTGGCCTATTCTGAGCTCGTCATCTAGTTTCCAGGGTCTCTCCTGTCCTTTCGAGACCCAGCTCTGGGCCTTGGCTCTTAGGCCCGGCTCTCGATGCCAGTCCACACCAGTGCAGATGGCACTTGTCATACGTGGGCCAGGCCGCCGGGCTGGGACACTCACCACCGGGCTGGGCTTTCTGCCCACGGCTGGAGCCATGCCAGCGTGGAGGAGGCAGGGCGGGTGTGGGTAACTGCCGCTGGGAGCCTGAAGTGGCCCGCAGCTACCGGGGTGGGATCAGTGCACCAGCCCCGCCCAGGCGGCAGGTTCAGACAGGAGGAGAGGGAGGTCACCTCTGCCAGGTCACAGGGGGCACTGGCGGCCAGGAGAGGGGGCCCTCCCAGCCAGGGCTCCTCGGGGCCTGCCCACTCCGGGTGGCGGTTGGGGGAACCTGTTGGGTAAGCTCCCGTGTGTGTCCCCGTAAGGCTGGGTCTTAGCATCCAGGCAGGAATGTGGGATGAGGGGCGGGGCTCTTTGCTGCCTCTGACATTTACTTGAGAAGCTGCCAATCGGTGGTTTATGTTTCTTAAGCAGCGATCGTGAGGCTGCTTCTGTGGAGGTGACAGCGCGCCCTGCCCGAGGCTGGGCTCCCTGATGTGTCCCTGCACCAAGCCAGCAGGCGGTGCGGTCAAGGGAGCGGGTGGTCCTGCGTGGTGGGTGGTGAGTGGGCACAGAAGGCGATCTTGGGGCGGTCAGGCCATCTCTGAGAGCCCCATTCTCGTCAGCTAGAGGGCATGAATGGTCTGGCCTGCTCGTGGCTCCTTAGCCAATGCCCCTCAGCTACAGGCTTCCACCGCACCTTCCACGTTTTCCACCAAGAGGATCTCACTTATTCCCGTAACGGCCACAGGATGTAGGGACCGTCATCATCCTCATGTTACAGATGAGGCACAGAAAGACCAAACGATGTGGCCAAGGCCTCATAGCAAAGCTGGCCGAGCTGGGGTGTGACCTGGAGCCAATGGCTGCAATGTCTGTCACCTCAGCCACCAGGCCGGGCTTGGCAGAGCCTGCCGGGGACCGTGGGCCTCGCCCTCCCAGCGCTGTGCAGCGGCGCTCCGGTCGGCGCCATCGTCCGATGGCCGCCCACGGCTTTCCTGCCGTCCGAGTTGGCGTCTTGGTTTTTGCTCTTCGCCGTATCCCCGGCCCCTAAAGAGAAACCCGTGCGGCCCCCAAGTGAGGGGCTGCCTGGGGGCCCCAGTGAGATAAAGAACTGAAATAACCACTCAGCCCCGCTCGGAACTCACGGTCGGCGGCTGGGAAGGCGCAGACCTGAGCCGTACCCGCCGTGGGCACCCCCTTGAAAGGGAGGGCCTCCCAAGTTACGTTCGCTGAACTTGAACGCTGACTCGGACCGTCCGTGCGCCCTGGGGAGAGCGCCGCCATCACTCCGTTCAGCAACCTAATTCCTACCCTCCGCCGCAGCACCGGCCTGACAGGGAGCATCCCCGCGGTGCCAAGGTGACATGCCCTCATGAAGGAGTGAGGAAGGAAGCTGGCTTCAGGCTGTCGGCTCTCCCCACGCTGCCCTGCGGCCTGTGTTTGTGGAGCCTGATGGAACGAGGGGTCGGGGGCCAGCCTCGAACTGGGGTCCTGAGCCGGACCCGCCCTGCAGCCCGTTCATGACCTTTCCCCACGTCTGCCGGCAGCGAAGGAGCGGCGCCTGCACGCGTGTCTGTGCAAGGAGGCCCTGGGCACCACCCTTCTGACCGGTGCTGGGGGAAACGCCTGCTCGATTTGGCTACCGCCGGTCCCCTTCCCAGCATCCTTGCCCGGAGCCGGGGGCTCACGTCTGAGCGCAGCGAGCCCCACTCCTGGGCACGGCGAGGTTAGCGGGCGGGCTGCCTCGCAGGAGGCAGACATGTCAGACAGACAGACAGTCAGACAGACAGACAGACTGACTGACTGAATGAAGCATCGGGTGAACGGATCGTTAGGTTGGAATGGGTATGTGTTTAGGTAACACCAGAAAAGGAAAATCTGCTAGAACATCACACGCAGATGTGTTCAATTCCTGAGCCGGGAGGACATTGTAGGAATAGGTTCGGAAGGACACGTCAGAGCAGCAGCGTCACGTTGTACATAAATGACTTCGGCCCCTTTGCCCAAAGTAGAACCCAGGCAGTCAGAAAGTGCACACAAATGTATCGAGAGCCTTTACCATGCCAGGCCCTGTTCTGGGACGACGGGGGTCCCTTCCTGGGGCGTAGCTGTCCCCACTCTAAATTCTGTATCTGGAGTGACAATAAGTCCAGAGGAGGGAAATGTATCAGCAGGAGACATGGATTTTCTTTTCCTTAGAGAATGTCTTAATTACCTGTTTGAAAAGTTCAGCAGGGCCAGGCTGGTTATTTAAGATAGAGAGTTATCTTCCTTTGGGGCAAGAGAGTTCTTGGCATTTGCAGCTGAGGTCTTTATTTTTCAGGGAGGTGTCCTCATTTGCTAAAGACAATTTCTTGGCTCAAGCAAACCCACTGAACAGTCACCTGCCTTCCTTGACAGTACTATTGCTTCCCAAAATTGCCACACCCAGGGTGTGTGCTGGGGGCGGGGCGGGGGGTCGGTGTGCAGCCGAATGTGTTCATCCGCTGAGGGTGCGGTGGTGGAGGCGTCGCTGCACCCCACACAGGTGGCTTGGCTCACAAGCCAACCCCTCTGATTCCCATGGGACGTCTCCGGGTGCTCCGATCGCTGCTCAGAAGGCGTACATCCTGCTGCTGTGGGCGGCGTGGGTCTCAGAAGGTCTGGGTTGTCCTGTTAGCAGCAGGCTGGGATCTCATCAATAAAAGCAGGACGTAAATCTTATAACTTAGTAAGACTTTGCATACAAGTGCTATTTCAAAATAGAAGCAGCATAATATTTTGTTAGATTATGTTGATTCAGGAATAGTCTTGTTATTCTTATAAGGGAGGGAGATTGGAGTCAAGTGTTTTAGAAATGTTACAAGTCCTGCACTGTGGATGAACCAAAGGGACCATGAGGTCTCGTACCATCTTATCTATGAATGGCTACCGAGTATATATTTAGGCACCAATGTGCACATGTGCGTGTGCACACACACACCCGCACATTTCCTCTTCTTCTGGGTCTCTTTGGACAACTCTGTATCTTCTCTTAAAAAATAGTTCTGCGTCTATATCTGACCATCTGGCTCTTCATCCTTTTGGAGCTGGCCCTGCTTGTTCAGCAGGAGCTCTTACGTTGGAGCTTCTGTGATCTGACACCAGGGTTTTCCGTTTCCTGGGTCTCCCTCAGGTCATTCGGTACCTGTTCTTGCCCTGTCACAGTTCTGCTCCCCACCTGAGCTGTCACTTTGGCCTGTGACCTTCAGTTGGAAGTTCTGCTCACTGAGTCTTCAGGTGCACACAGGGGCCGCTAGGGGACGCTCCTCCCGCCTTGGTGTGGGCGACTTCAGAGTGGAATGAGGGTGTGCAGCAAGTGCCAATGACTGTCCCAGGTGCTCTCACCACGTCAGACTCAGGGAAACTCATCCTCACCAGCAAAGGCCCTGGGCTCAGAGGTGACGCATGCTCACACCTGCCAAAGGCTCGGCAGGGAGGGCTTCATCTGGGCCTGAGTCTTAAGGCCAGATCACCAACCACATTCTGTGGAGGGAGCAGAAGGTGAGAAGCCGCCGTGGGGAGAAGTAGATGGGGTGGGGGCAGGTCCTGGGGCCCTGGGCCACACACAAGGCTCTCTGAGAGATGTTCAGATGCCAAACAGCATTTGAACCAGGATCCTTAGGTTTCAGGTTGATTCTACAAATTATCCCTATCCCCAGTTGATGGAAGAACTGCACGGACAGCATATGTAGAATTATTATGTAACATTCACAACAATAACCATTAGTTAATGAACAGTAACCACTCGCCTGGCTGTGTGCTCCGCACTTTACTAGATTGGTTCATTTAATCCTTTCATCAACCCCACGTGATAAATTATGTTCCTGGTTTACAGGTGTAGAAACTAAGGTTAAATAACTTGCTGAGTTACAAAGCTAGTAAAAGATCAAACCCGCATTTAAGTGGAGGCAGCCTGACTCCAGAGCCCGTGCTTACCCATGATACGATAGAGCCCAGGATGGTATAAACCAGGGGTTTACACACTCGTGCAAAGAACCAGATAGTAAATATTTTAGGCTTTGTGGGCCATGTGGTCTTTGTAGCAACTACTCAACTCTGCTTCTGTAGCACAAGAGCATCATAGACAATTCGTAAATTAATGGCGTGGCTGTGTTCCAATAAAGCTTTATTTATGAAAAACAAGCCACGGGCTGGATTTGACCCACAGGTCCTAGATCACTGACCCCTGGCATAAACCAAAGAGGAGACTAAAGTTTCATTTCAACCAATGTGCCTTGGGACACTCGCTGTACAGCAGATACTTCAATTAACTGATTTTACTGAATCCTTCAGGAGCTGAGAAGTAGAGGAGGAATTCCCAGCTTACAAATGAGAAAGCCGAGGCTCAGTGAAGTCAGTGTTCCTCGAGACCCAGCTAGTAAACGGCAAATGGGAACTGAACGTAACTCGTCGTAATTCATGCGTTGTCTTTCTCTCTGTAGGCTTTCCAAGCAGACCGAAGCCCCATAAATAATCACGTCTCCAGAAGCTATATTGCTGCTTTTTTTCTCTTTCAGGGAAGTGTGAATGTGTCATAACTTGGCCAGGACGAGGCAGCTGCAAGGCATGCTGGGACATCAGAAGCAGGAGGCGTCTGGAAGAGGAAGAGCTGCAGGGCCGAGAAGAGGAAGAGCTGGAAAGTGGCCTCTGGGAGAGGGAGGGGCCTCAGTTGTTCCCATGGAGCTGGGAAATGCCGGCAGCTTCCAGGCCAGGCTCATCTCTGCAGCGGGGGTGCGGGCAGAGGGATCAGAAGTCTCCAGGCCATGATTATGCCGGAGCGACACCCAGGTTAGCGGCTCTGGGGGAGGAGGGCCACCCTTGGAGCTCCAGGCACAGCCAGCGTGAGCAAAGGAAGTCCCAGGTGGAACGCAGCCCCCCAGCCCAGGTAGAGACACGGCCTGCCTCCCCCTTCTGCTTACCGGCCGCCTCCTCACAGGGCCCGTGCCGCAAGCCCCGAGTAGCTGGAAGTGCTCGGCGCCTTCTCCGGGCTGCGTGTTTCTCCACGCAGACGCGCTCTCACCCTGGGGGCACCGCCCCGGCCATGCCCTCTTCGGGGGCGTCTTCTCTGGATGTCCTCGTGCCTTGCTCCCCTCATTGTGTCAAGGTTCACTTCCGCAAGGAGGCACTCCCTGGCCCCCTCATTCCACCTTTCCAACCTATCCCTCACCGGGTGGGTTCTCAGCTCCCCTTTACACTTCACATGGTTTCTTCTGAGCATTGACCAGCAACCTACCACATGCGTTACTTCTTCGGCTTATTTTGTGAGTGCTCTCTAGAAGGTCCAGAGAGTCAGGAAGTGTATGTAGCGTTGTCACTGTGTCCACATCTTTAGAACAAACAGTACACGGGACATTGCAGACATTCAATAAATATCTGTTGAACGAATTCATCTAGTTCAAGTTGTAATTATGTGCTTAATCGTTTATATCCATCTCTCCCACTAAACTACAAGCTGTGTTTTCATTACTGCACCTCCAGTGCCTAGAATATATTAGGTGCTCAATAAATACTTGCTGAGTGAAAGAATGAGTGAGAATGAGGAGCAGATGTGTCTCCTAACTGGCAGAAGAAGCCCGAGAACTTGTATATCTCATTATGCTAGCCCTTACCAAGTGGTATCGTGTTTATTATAATTATTAGCAAATGATTTTTCTCTTTCACACTAAAATTCTTTAAAGGGTTTTATTCTTCTCTGAACTCAAGACCCTTCACAGGAACTGGCACTTAGTAGGTGATGATTAATTATGAATACCTGCCAAGTGGATAAAGTTACCACAGTAGCAAAAGCCAGTCCCAAGAGGGTAAAATTCACTTGAGAGCCCACTTCCTGGTGAGGCCGAGCCTGTCTAGTTTGGGACAGACGGAAGGGAGGCAAGGCTTGCGAGTGGTGGGGGTCGGAGATACTACCTGGGAAGGGCTGAGAGGATCAGACATGGAGGACACGGGGAGACCTCTCAGAGTCCCAAAAGATGGGGTCTTTCCAGACAAGGCTGGGCTTGGCTGGGGTGGCAAGGTCTGCCAGAGGAGAGGAGGCAGGCAGGTGAAGTAGAATGAGATGGGATGATGGAAAGACCAGGAAAGAAGCCATGGCCACCTGGGCTGCTCATGCTCATTCAGTGAGCAGTGAGAGGCAACATGAGAGACTTGGGTCCTTGTGGCTCCAGAGAAAAGGAGGCCAGGAGTCAAGATGCCCACGTCTCCACATGGGCAGTCACTATGACGCTCACCCCATTCTCACCTCCTTCATGAAGTGTAAGTCCCAATTTGCTTTTCTTAACACTCTAAAATAGTGGTTCTCAACCTTCCTAATGCCGCGACCCTGTAATACAGCTCCTCGTGTTGTGGTGACCCCCATAAAATTATTTTCATTGCTACTTCATAACTCTAACGTTGCTGTTATGAATCGTAATGTAAATATCTGATATGTGTTTTCTGATGGTCTTAGGCGATCTCTGTGAGAGGGTCGTTCGACCCCCAAAGGGGTCATGACCCCAGGTTGAGAACTGCTATTCTAAAACCTGCAGGCCACCCTGCCCAATACAGATTGTCTTCAGAGTTGCTAGTTGCTAGTTGCTAACTATCCATGTGATGGACCCAGGATGATTTGTGGGGTAAGCAATAGTTATCAGGGATGCCGTTGGATACTTATTCATCTCAAATGTTTTAAGTGAATGAATGAATGAATGCCTAAATGAATGAATGACCAAATGAGCAAATGAATCAATGACTGACTGAAACAAACTTTCTCCAATTTTTTAAGATAAGCCACAAGGAAGGGGTCCATTTAGGAACCGTGGAAGCCCTCTCAATGAGACACAAAGCCAGTTGGGTTTTAGAGATGAAATCAAGTCCAAGTTGCATGGATCTCCAGACAAGGCTCTCTGAAACGTGAAGAAATTGAGTTGAGCTCTGAAGACTGAAAACCATTTTTTGTTGCTTCATTGATTTTGGAGTTTGGAACTTACTGAGATTTTCTGTGTTGGCTAATATATGGATGACATTTGTTGATGTCACTTGAATATTTAACAACTCCAGTATTTTCTATTTTTAGCCTGCCTGTCTCCTGCAAAGGCTGAGGAAGGTGAGATTAAGTCTCCTTGTCTGATGAGTGTGCTTCTCTGATGCCTCCTTGTTATTGCTATAGTTGCTCCATTGTTGGGCTGACCAGACGTACCATTTTAAACGGGACAGAAAACAATGGTACTGTCCTGTTTCAAATGATACCTACGGTCAGCCTAGTCTCATTGGACTAAATTCAAGGTGTCAGTAGGCTGACCAGATGTATTGTTTGAAACGGGACAGTACCATTGTTTTCTGTCCCATTTAAAACCATATGTCTGGTCAGCCTATTCATTGTGCATTTTGGTACTAAGCTACTTGATGTCCAAAGATATATGCATGTTTGCTCTGAATTTTATCTGTTTCTATCGTCATTACAGAGTGGATTGGTTCAGTATCTATATAGTCAGTAGGGGACAAAGAACATGACAGACAAAATGTTGGTGAAGCGAAGAGATGACACAAAATGTGGGGAAGAGTGAGGACACTATTTTAACTACGATGGACAGATACAATGTGGAAATGGAAAGAAGGAAAGATGGGTATTTGCTGAGTGTTTTCTGTGGATCACTTGGTCCTTTGGTCCTGTTTTCTTATTTAGTCCCCACAACATGTTCTAATGTAGGTGTCATTATCCCTATTTTATACACAAAGGAATTATGGATGAACAAGTTCAGTGACTTAGCAGAAGTTCTTAAAAATGAAATTCAAACTCTATTCTCTGTGGGTCAAACACTGTTCCTGGTCACATTTCAGTGTTTTAAGATGGAAGACACCACAGACTACATAGATAAGACTCGAGAAAATGAGAGGTAGTGAGAGCAGACACGAGGGAGGCCAAGGTCATGGAAAGTCTAGAGAGCCACGTGAAATTTTTGTGGCAATGGAGAGTCCGACAGCGTGACTCAGGTGTGTTTAGACATCAGGAAACCCGGTCCCCTGCTTTGGGAGAAGCTGGCTCAGAGGACGGAGTAGGTGATGCTGAATCCACAGGAGTAAAACCTGACCTTGAGAAATTGGGTCCTGCTACTCGAATAGGAATTGGACATACAATTTAAGAAAATCTGTTGTAAAGAGGCAAAGGTGAGAAGCTAAAAAGTCACTTGGGGGATTACTGTACATGTTTAGAACTCAGGGGTGTGACTTGGATTAAAAAAGAAATGGAAGAGAATGGGGAGTGCATGAGAGACATCCGGAAGGAAGAATTTGCTTTAATTGCTGATTACATGTCTGAGACAAGAAAAAAGACATGAAATGTTTGGAGTAAAAACAAGACAAAATAAAACAAAACAAAACATCCAGTGGGTAAGTACTGCATTAGGCCTTTTCCATTCATGTTTTGATCTGACTTCCCTAACAACCCTGTGCAATACACGCCATGACTCCTGTTTACAGATGAGGAAACAGAGGCTCAGAGAGGCTAAATGACTACTGAAATCGTTCGAGATGGAATTCAAGTCCAGTTACTTCTAATTCCAAAATCTAACTTCTTCCCGCAAAGAACCGTAGGTGCTGCCTCTCTATGGGGGACACAAACGAGCACCCAGTGGCCATGATCTCGGAGGAGCTAACTGTGCTACACAAACATCTGGCTTCCTTACAAAACAAAACAAAACGTGCAAACACAGGGGAGTGCTGAGTCACTCAGGCCCAGGAGCCCGCCGGGCGTAATACTAAGCAGCTGGGACAGGCATCGTGGGCTCCACCAGAAAAGGCAGAGGGGAAGCAGGGAGGGTCTGGCTTCGGAAAGAAGGAGAACCAAAGCAGGGAAGTGACTTTGGTGGATGGGGCATGGCCAGAGGGAACCGGACAGAGCCACACAGAGCAGACGCCTGGTGTTTTTAAAGAGAAAAGGAGAAAGAAGTCAAATTGTATAAACTCGCGAGTTCCTTGGCCTGTGTTGTCTCTCCGTAAGCAGCGAAGTGATGGACACATGGTCCGCAGCCCTGAAATCATCCTGTTCCATCCCATGAAAGGAAGTTTGAGTTGAGACAAGGTAAGCCGTGGGGACACCAGTGCAAAAACCTATAGGTGGAAGATGAGGCTGAAGGATGAAGGGCCCCATCGACACTCTGAGGTCACCATTGTCTTAGTCTTCGCTCCTGGAGGCACCGGTGCATTCTTTATCTTGAAAGGCTAAGGTTTTTGAATTGGCCGATGACCACATGGCCACATGCCACTGAGTGCATCTTCCCTTCCTGACATTGCTGCACGTCTGAACTGTCCCACCTGCTAAGCCACCCCACTCTGAGGCCAGCGGGGCAGCTCCTGAGCCCAAGCCCTGACTAAAGAAGGACCTGCAGAGATAGCCCTGGCCCAGCAGCCTTGGGCGATGATAGGACATCACCTCATCAGTCCAAAAATGGGAAGTCAGGAGAAGTGGGGTGAGGCCAGCTCACTTTCTGCACCCAGCTAACATCCCTGGGCATCTGCTCTACTCCACGGACTTAGCTAGAGGCCCAAGGAGAAGTTGGGTCTGGGGCATTTAATTTCAAGTGAAAAGGAAGTAGAGTTGTCCTCTGCAGGCCTTTACATGTAGATGAGTAGAGAAGGGTGAACAACTGGACTTGAAGATATTAATGTGCAAAAACTGGTCCAGTTGTGTGAGCAGGGTCTATTTGCAAACAGAAGTAGTATCAAGGGAGAAAGACAGATTTGTAAAAATGTAAGTACAATGCCAAGGGTCAGAGAGGACTTGAGCTAAGACTGGCGTCAGGCAGACGGGTGTCAATGGCAGCTCTGCACCTCAGAGCTGTCTGGGTCCAGAAAACATTCGAAACCTGTCCGACACTCATCTACACGTGGGGCCAAAGCCATGCAGAAGGAGGACGAGGCTGGATTAGTGCCTGCAAGCCTCTGATGGGGTACCTGGTACAGAGTAAATGCTCAGTGAGCATTAGCAACCTGATGATGGAGGCGCCACGGTAGCCAAAGCCTATGCTTAGAGCTGGGTTGGAAAACCCCATATTTGCAACAATTTAGGTCAACAAGAGTTATTAAGTGCCAGCCCCATAAATGGTAAAAGCAAAGGGCAGCATAACGGCACAGCTTGTTCAGGGTCATGAAACTGCTAGGTAGGACTCAAATTCAACTCCCCCAAATCTGCTTTGAAGGCTGGGTCTGGGTTCCTTGTTGTCTAGCTCATCTTGTTAAGTTCAGAGAGGCGGTGTTTTTAATTAAAACCAAAATGCTTCCACTCAGCGAGCATAGCTCACATCTCAGCAACCATTAGGAACACAATGGGTCCCTCCTGCGGGCCTTAATAAGATCAAGAAAGAAACAAGGGCAGCAGCGGAGCCTTCCCATCTCCCTGGGCCCCGGAGCTTGTGTCTCCTTCTCCCTGGGAAGTCGATGAGTCAGGGCACATTCCTCGGGATGCCGGCCCGGGAAGCTGCACCCAGCTTGCCTACCCGTGTGTGGGGGGCCTGGCCTCTGCACAACTCCCCACCCAGACACTTGGTCTTGCTCTGAGGACAGCGTGGCTCTTAGAGGGAGGCTGTCCTTGGTGCCCCAGTTGCCACCCTCCCAGATCAGGTGGGCACTCCCACCCTGGAAGCATCCTGGGAAATGGGCGGAATGAATTCCATTCTGGGTGGCTGAGGTGGTACGTTTGCTCTGTGAGGCAGGTACGGATTGGAGCAGAGGGAAGGAGGCCCCTCACTTCCATCTTTTCATCACTCAGAGACCCAGAGTCCAGAGCCATGTCTTCCTTGAGTTCTTGTCCCTTCTCTGTCTTTTGGGAGTATTGATATTTGATGACTGTGGGGATAGGACTCATGAGGACACAGAACCTGCTCTGGATCAGACAGACCCGGGTTCTGTAACTCCTGTACTCATCAATTCTGGGATCCGGGGAAATTACCCTTTGACTTTCCATTTCATCAGAGGTGGATATAAAAACTTAATATGCTGGCTTATAGTACATGCTCAATAAATGGCAGTTAAAAAGTCCCCCATTTATCATCTCAATACACACAGATATAAAAGAATATATTGCTAGCAAGAAGAGCCCCTCCAAAGTCTACCCTAGAGCCATTTTCTGTTGTCCAGACCAAATACAATATACCATAAATTCCCTGGATTTCTTCCCAGCAGTCCCAAACAGAGGACAGGGCTGGAGGGAGCTGCAGAGGTGGGAAGACAGACAGCATTTCAGGTCCTGAGGTCTGTTAAGCAATAGGAAAGCACCCTTTGGGGGTGATTGCTGTCAACAAGCCCTTTCTGTTCCAAACTGTAGGCAAAGACTGGAGCATGGGGAGGAAGCAAGCCAACAGTGGTTTTGTCTGAAACCAGCTGGCTCATGTGACCGAGGTGGGGACCCAGAGCTGGGCTCCCTTTTCCCACCCCTTGAATTCTATGAGCGAAGCTATCAGAATGGGAGGTCACCATATTGGCCAAAGACTTGTCTCATGGGGCTTGGAGAGTGACAAAAGTGGCACAGAGTTCCTTTTCCGGGTGGTCTCTGACGGGAACAGAGACTCCAGGAGAAGTTTGGATGATAGAACATTAAAACAGAAACACATTTTTGGGGTTAAGGCTTCCAACTTGGGGTCCAAAGTCCCAGACAAGGTTGGAGCCTTACTACTGAGCCAATGCTCTTTGGGGTTCCAATTGCATGAGTTTCCTTCCTGTGACTGCTTTTTCTTTCCTAAACACAAAAGAATGTAAAGCTTTGCACTATAGGATGGGGCTAGAGAGAGACCTATCCATGTATTTAGAACAGAGGCCCTGGATGCCCAGTCTGGGCTGAGCGGCCTAAGGCTCCATTCAGCATGGAAATAACCCCAAAGACAGGCTCGGGCCACCGATGGGCGTCCAGGTTAGCCATGAAACTGAACGCTCTCTCTGGGACTGTGGCTGCTGTATTTTTGGAAACTGGGCACTTTTTTAAAAAATTCTATTTTCTCATGGTTCTGTGTGAGGACCTCATTAATTTCCCAAAGTCTCTGCAGGAGAACAATTGCTCTAATTTCATCTGGCAAGGTCCTAAAGCTTGAGAATGTCTCATACAATATAAAATACATGGCACATGAACAGATACACTTACATATGACCTCTGCAGTAGATGGCCCTTTATACATAATAGGCTACACCCCCTACGCAAACATGCACACATGTGTATATAAATATTTTTTTCCCTTGCCTGCCTGCCCTTATCCTGGAATTCTTAGCAATTTGGCTTGTCCCTGCTTATTAATGATGTTTCCAGAGCAGAGCTCATTGGTGCATTTTCAGCAATGGGCTGATTAATAGGTGGGCACAGGGGAGCTCTTTGGGAGCCTGGGCATTGCCGTCTTGTTGACCTTGATGCTCGGGGGATAGTCTAGCTTCAAACTATGGAATCTCAGTTAGCATCATAAATTGTGGAGCCGCTGGTTTTATTGCCCTTCTGACTCCTGCTGGGAATGTTGTTTCTCTTTAATAATGGGCTGGGCAGCAGCCGTGAGCACCTCCCCTCCGCCTCCTCCCCCTAGACGGACCCATCCACTCCCCTCCCCCATTTCCATTCCACCTCCCAGTCCTAGTCACCAAAGCAGACACACGCACACACACACACACATACACATGCATGCACACATATGCACACACGCACACACACATATGCATGCACACATGCACGCACGCACACACATATGCGCGCACGCACGCATCCACGCACACTCTCACGTGCACGGGCTCACAGGCTCACATACGTTTATATGCATCATACACGCCCACGTATATATATAGAAACCTGTCACTCCCCCTCGTTTGGCTTCAGGACTCAGTAAGAGTCCCCTTCCCCTCCCCTCTTTTTTCTTGGCACAGCTAAGTCAGGCAGGGATTTTCAAAAGGCCCTTTTCTAAGCTTCAAAGAAAAACAGAAAGTAACCAATCTTAGAAAATATGAAGAGCTTAAAAATAGTCTTATTTTCAAAATAGAGATTTCTAGAATCTTGGTAGGAATAGAGAAGAACTGGCCTGCCTTCTAAGTACTGCTCTCCTCAGGCTAGCAGAGATGACCCACCCACCTCTGGCCTCCAAGAGCCACCCCACTCCTGGGCCCTCAGGGACTAATCTCCAACCAGGAGCTTGCCTCGAAGCTGGACCCAAGGGAAGATTCACTTTCCTGCCTGATCTCAGTCCCTCGCTCGGCCAGGTCCACCCCACGCCCACATCTAGCAAGCTCCAACTCATGACTCAGACCTCGGCTCAGCTGTCTCTGTTTTAGGGAAGCCCTCTGGGGCCTCCCAGTCTACCAAAATGCCTCTTTTTACATCTAAGACTACTGTGCTCCTTTTCCCTTTCACGACCATCACAGTCCTAAATGTATGTTGACTTATGGGAGCATTCGTTTTTGACGTTTGTATCCGAAGCTGGACTGTAAGTTCCTTCAGTGCAGGGATCCCACATCTGATCGTAGTCACCCTTAACCCCCTGCCCACATCCATCCCATTACCAGAAATGTAGTTCTCATTCACTAAGTGTTTGTTGGTTGAATTAACAACGCTTTGTGTACTGTGCTACACACATAATAGAGTGTATTCGAGTCCAAATGTCCCAGACAACAACCTGTTTCCGTATCATAGTAGATGGCGCTGGTGTCCTGCTCACCTCCCTTCTCCTGAGGGGACCTCTCTCTCTCAGCAGCCCTGGGTGACAGCGACTCCTAGCTGGAGGCTTCTTTAGAGAACCATGCTGAGATTGGGAGCTGTCTCACCCAGAAATGTCTGGGAAGCTCCATTCCCACCAGAAAGTGGTTGGTAGCCAATGGCCAAGTCATATGGGGGTAGAAAAGCCTGGCCCCCTCACCTCAAGGTGGGGCACTGTCTGTGGTGTGTTCAGGCCGCAGAATTGTCAGTGGGATCGGGCTGAGACTAGCCTCCAGCTGAGTCCACGTTTTTGCCTGGCGTCTTCTCCTGCCTTAAGCTGCTTCCCTCACAGCCTTTCAGATTTTACTCAAGAGTGTTCCCTCACTAACTTACTTGCGCATGAATCTATCTCAGAAACTGTTTCTGGTGTGCCTGCACTAAAACATTTACTACTCATAATCAGGAGAATACTGGTACACTGACTCTCTGGAAGAACAAACAGCCACTCTGAGTTGTAGCATTTGCCAGTTTCTGTGGAGTAAGTAACTCCCACTATGGCCACTTTCAAGCTGCCAATAGGATGTCACTAAACCCAAAGTCGGGAAGAGAGGAGCACACTGGCTCATGGGAGTTGGCCTGGAATACCTTAGCTCACCGTATCTGTGACATTAAGTCGTATACATTATTGGTAGAACCATTTGAGTTTTCACCATGTGCCGGGCATTATGCTAAATATTTTATATTTATCTCAGTCCTCACAACAAGCCCAGGAAGTTCTTACTATTATTACCCCCATTTTACAGATGTAGAGACTATTGCTCATGGAGTCACGTGATTTATCTACAGTCAGTCACACTGCTAATAAATTGTGACATTCAGACTCAGACCCTATTCTGGAATCTTAATGTATGGCCCTACTTGGTGTCAGCTACTAGAGGGTAATAAATGCTCTCTTTATGTGTATAGACATAGTGACTCTTTCTGCTTACTGATTTGCATTCCTTAGCATATTTGATTATTTCAATAATGTAAACTACTCAGGACAAACACAATTATTTCCAAGATGAGGACACTGAGGCTCACTGTGATTTGTTCAAGGTCCTGAGGAGCAGAACTAGATAGAGCTGCAGATCGGGGTTCTCGGGGTCCAGGTGTCTTTCTGGCAGACCCTGCTCCTTCCTTCCCAGAATCTCAACTCCCATGGCAACCCTGCAATTTCCTGGACGTGAAATGTATCTCAGCCTTATCCAGAGAAAGCCAGCACTCAAGGGACGGTGGGGAACATCAGTCATCAATTCTTTAGCAGATTGAGCACCTGTTGTCGATCTAGAATGGAAACTCAAGTAAGAAAGTTATGAGCAGGGCTCCTAAGGGGTTTCTGGGACTTTGCTCTATGGCAAAGCAGTTAACGTAGAACTTGGCACATGATGGGCAGCTGTTATATCTAACTAGGTCCCTTCTCCTTCCCCAGTGCCAAACTGTTAGCAGATCCTGCTGGAGAACAATGCATTTATGCTAAGGTGGAACTGTGCAGGTAGAACATCCAGACCTGGAGGTTCTCAGTTCACCTCTCAACGCCATCTTGTGGGCAATGGAAACTCTGCCAGGTTTGGGGAAGCCTGCTGAGCTATTGTGTGATCTGACCTAAAATCGGAACTGGGTAAAGGCAAGGGCAGTCTGCCTGGGGAGAAAGAATTCCTGGCTGAACTTGGCTGGAATATAAAAGATACCCCATGTTCTCCGCTCTCTTGTGGCCATTCTGGGTGGAGTTATCAGCTCATGGCCAGCTTTGACTTCATACTGGCTTGAGAGTCTGAGTATCCATTTCACCCCAAGTCCAATCTTCCTCCCCATCTCAGACAAAGAGACTTTGCAGAAATCTTCACGGAACCACCCTGGCAGATGTGTACATATCTATGACAATAATGCAGTGGGCATTATTATACCCACTCTACTCCTGAGGAAGCTAAGGCTCAGAGAGCGGGAAAGCAGTGTGCCAGACTATGATTTCCCAGGTTTTTCCCACTACACAGGTGGAGGGCTGGGAATGGAGGCAAACAGCTCAGTGTTGAAGATCAATGTCCTCGCCCTCAAATAACTCACAGTCCAGTAGAGAGGTTCCTAACCTTTTAGGGGGAAGGAGTGTATGGAAATCTTATGTAACTTGGAGAATCTCCCCAGAAAAATACTGAAAACCTTGCATACAGGTTCAGAGGAATACCAGGGTGCCAAAAAATGCATACATTTTAAGAGGTGTGATCTATGTATTACATAAACACTGATGGTAACCGCTTTGAGCACGTCTTATATTGCAAAAGTCAAACGTGACTTGTGTTCATCTTTTGTTATCGGTGTACATTGAGGATGACAATGTTAATACAGTTTTTTTTCCATTCTTAAAATGTGTATCCATTCTTTGGGCACACTCTGTATTTGCACCTGTCCTCCCATTGAGATCCTCAGCAAGGAGTCTGGGCTCAAAATGTCCTGCAAGCCGACGTCTGGGTAACTCCAAGGTGTGTGTGTAAAGGAGATGGTGCCAAGCACTCCATTAGAGCCCGCGTGAGAGGAGCTAAGTGCTGCTCGTGCAAATCCCCCATTCCCTGCTGGCTGCTGCCTCAGAACTTAGAAGGACGGTGTGCAGGACATCGGTCAATCAGGACTCAGGACATTCATCCAGGCACGGGGCCAACTTCTGAGTGCCTGCCCAGCAAAACAGCCACCACGAAGGGCTCTGGGTTCACGCTGTGCACTCGGAGCGAATCCCCACGGGCTCTGCAGGCCAAGCTGGAGACAGGGTGTAAAATCAATCTGTGTCTAGGAAGTGTGCAGCAGAGTAAGAGAACACGTAGTGCCTAGGATTTCTGTATTTGTTTTCAACTTAAATCAGAATGATATTTTTTGGGGGCATTGGCATAGTTGCTAAGATGTAATTTTTTTTTAAATTTAGAGTTAAGCATTTAAATTTAGAGTAAATACAATATATTGTATTTCTGGATCTGGGTGCTGGTGACACGAGTGTGTTCAGTTTGTGAAAATTCAGTGAGCTATATACGAGTATGTATGTATATATATTATGCTTTCCTATATGTTTATTGTACTTCTGTATGTATACATATGCTATGTGTATATATATTTCTATATGGATTAAAATGTGTTTTAAAACAATGAAGCAAGCTATCTATAACTCAAAATTTTATGGGAAAAATAATATAATTATCTAACATAATTTAAGTGATCAAAGTCATGGTCAGCCAAATGTCTGCCACATTTGTTTAAAGATTCTATGAAATAGGACCGAGATGCTGGACACATGTTCATGCAATGACTTGAGAGTTGCAGCAGGGTCTGTTAACGCCCTTTCAGCGCATCTGATGGCAGGGACCCTGGGCTCTCTCTGACCTCTGGGGCCCCTAGCTCCTGGCTCGTCCAGCCTGAGTCCTGGCTGCTATTAGCTCCAAGGTCATATTCATTAATCCTGACCTGAGCAATCTTGCAGGCCTGCTAGGTTGTGGAATGTGAAAGGAGTCTGCTGCCAGATTCTTGGCATTGTTTGCCCCCTGAAAATCCCACCATGCGTCTCTCATCTTTCTCTGGGATCCATCCATCCCAAGTGCTTCAGCCGTGGTTTACTGGGCAGCTCTCTGGTGTCCTGTTGGAACTGTCCCTGCCTGCCTCTTGACCATCACTGTCTAGTAAGGGGCTGGCTCCAGTTCCTTCTACCTGACCGCTCTGATGGCCCCAACTCCAAATTCCACCTCCTCTGCACACACAAGAGCCTTTGAGCACAGGGTGCCGGTGGGACATCCTCAGCTTCATCCTCTTCAAGGCTCCAGCTCACACTCATGCCTTGTTTGGCCCGGCCTCTAGCACCGTATTGTTCCTTCTTCCCCCTCCTGGCAACTCCTGCTGTTTGGCGTCTGAGTTACGACATCCTGTGTCTCTGCGCTTTAGGGAAGCTGCTGACTTCAGGAATGAGGAGGCCTGACTGGACGAAGGGAGGGAGGGCACGAGAGTCAGAGCGGAGGTCCCGAGTCAGCAGCAGCAGCAGCAGCAGCGTGAGAACGCGTGAGAGACGGCACGAGTCCGGCACCCCAGGACGGAGGAAATGCAGCCCCCACGGGGAGGGGAGCACGTGCAGGCCATGCCCAGGTCATCCCTGGAGACTCAGTGTGGTGGCTCTGTCGGTGGGGGTGTGGGGGACAGGCTGGGATGCAATGACACACAGTGATGTGCTTCTCTGCCTTTCACTCTCCATCACTGTGAAATGCCCCACTACCTGGTTTGGTCTGCATGTATTTCTTTATTTATTCACTCTCCAAAGGATTTAAAGAAGTTAACTCCCCATATGTCATGGGTTATGTGGATCCGAAATGCCCCTCGAAGACCCTGTAGAGCATAATTTCTGAAAATATATCTCCAAAGTCACAATTCTCCAAGGTCAGGGTCAGGTAGAGAACAGCAAGGATGTTGCAGGATGTCAATAAATCTGCAGGACCTCCGACAGGATTTAACCTCTCTGAACCCATTTCCTCCTCATCTGTAAATGGTGATGATGACTGCAGCCCAGCCGGACTCTCGGGCCAAGGCCCGGACATGGTGGGAGAGAGCTCCTAGCGAACCATAAAGGGAGGACTTGTTATGCGCAGAATGTGAGCAACTTTCAGGAAATGAGATGGACAGCCAGCCTCGTGACACGGGAAGCGTCTCCAAGCCCGGCTTTTTAAATTGCTGCCATAACATGTGTGTGAAAAACACCTGGGTAACTCTCTCGGCTGCTGGGTCAACGTCTCTGCTTTTCTGGGCTCCAAGGACGCGACCCTGTTCACGCCACCCTTCTCCGTGCTCTCCGCAGTCCTTGCACAATCCTGGCTGTCTTCCTTAATTGTCAGATTTTGGGTATGACTTTTTTCTCAGTCTCCGTCGTGGCAGCCTGTTCTCGATTTGCAGCTTTCAAATTGAGCGTTATCGAGTGTTCTGTTCTTTACCTATGATTGCTTCCCATTCCATTTGTGTGGTCTGGTCATCTCGTGCTCCCCGATCCAGCTCCCAATTACCCCCGAGTCCATCACAAACCCCATTCTCTCCTCCAAGTCCCAGCCTCGTGTGCCCCTACGTGACCTTGTGAACATCCCCCACCAAGTCACTCTTCCCCCTAATCCTCAGGACCTGGGTGGACAGCACGGTCTGCTCGTCCTCCCAAGTCAGAGCTGGAATGGCAGCACCCTCAAGGACAGCCACGGCACTGCCTCTGCTTGCTGCGGGTTCAGGGCCTTGCCTGTGGCAGGGGCTCAGCGAGCCCCTCCTAAAATACACATACCAGTTATTCATGATCTCTTCCTGCCTCATTCCCCAATGAAACAATAAAATAACACAATTACATAAAGCACCTAGGTAGGTAGATAGCTTGATCTTAATACAGTGCTTACCACATAGCTACGTGAGTGTTTTCTGGGTGTAATGTACTTTACATATTTATGTTATGTGTGTGCGTGTGTGCGTGTGTGTGTGCGTGTGTGCATGTGTGCGTGTGTGTGCGCGCGCGCGTGTGTATGTGCGTGTGTGCGTGTGTGTGCACGTGTGTGCGTGTGTGTGTGTGTACAAGGCTGTCCAGAAACAGTCCAGCTACTGACAATATAAAATGAGAATGGTTTGCTGCTGGACACTTTGCAGACACCCCGGTATGTGGGTATGTATGTGACATAGATTACATACGTATATATGATTTCCATATACACAAAAGTCTTGATATCTAAAGTTTACCCATTTTATAGTTGAATAAAGTCTTTCCCCCAAAAATCTCTTACAGAAATAAATGGTTAAGAGAATAAATGGTAGAACTGCATTCGTACTCCATTTCTAAGTGATTTGCAAATATTAATTCACTTAATCCTTGTAACAACCTTTTAGAGTCAGAGACTACTTTCTTCCCTTTATAGATGAGGACACTGCAGTAGAGTGAAGTTCAAGGCCTTGCTCAGGGTGACAGCTGATAAACCCTAGAATGAGACTGCTGCCCACAAGCAGTTTTGGAATCTGACCTACGCTGCCTCCCACGTGCTAAAGCTGTAGGTGTCTCTCTGTCACAACGTTTGCACATCCACCCAAGCACAGATACCAGCTTTTGATTATCTTCTAACTTCTCCTTTTCTCCTTTGGGTCAAGTGGAGAGCGCACAGCACAAATCAGTGGTGTATGAGGTTGGACAATTAATTTCACGAACTCATCCTAGAAAAAGTGCCACACACCTCATTGCTGAGTATCACCATGGTCACCTTCGAAGTCCTCCCCTTGGGACACTATGCACTGACGCCAGCGCCTAGTCCACCCTTCAAAGCAATTTTGGAACTCTTCTTCTGGATTGGCCATCAGAGCTATTGTCATACCTTGCCAAGGTTATGACACCTTACTGAGTTGTTTGTCCAGTGCTGCCAACGTAAGGACATGGTGACTAGTTTGCAAACTTAATTGTCAGATTTTGGGTATGACAACAGCTCTGAAGGCCATTCCAGAAAAAAGGGTTCCAAAATTGCTTTGAAGGGTGGACTAGGCACTGGCGTTGGTGCACAGTCCTTCCAAGGTGACCGTAGTGACATTTAGCAGTGAGGTAGGTAGCACTTTTTCTAGGATGAGTTCATGAAATTAATTGTCTGACCCCATGTGTTGAATAAATGAATAAATGAGTGAAAAGAGTAAACGAATAAATGAACGTCCACATTAGCTTCAACTCCTCTGGTGGGCCGACTTTCCGTTTTCTTTTTTTTTCTAAAAGGCATTTTTACCTGCTTAATGTTTTATGTTGTTCAACATCACTTTCTGGAGATGATTCTCATTATTCCTTCAGGTCCTCTCATCCATTATCATTTTTCCCTTAAACAGCTGATTGGAAAGGATTTGTTTCCTCCGTACAGGTCATTTTTGTCTAGTAGTGAGGCCAAGTGTTTCATCCCAGGGGGATGCATCTTCATTTCTATAATGGAAGTCAGGGGAGTTAATAAAGAGAATGGAAAAGGCCTGCAGCTGCCAACTGCTTCCGTGTGCACGCCCCCCATTCCGACGGCCCCACGGTGCTCCCGGCGCGCCTCTGGGGGACCCCACCAGCCGCCGGACGGACATCACAGACGACTGCGTATGTGACCGCTTGGTCAGAGAGTGCCGTGCTCGTGGGAAAGCTGCGGCGCTCAGAGGATGCACCACAGACCAGGCCAGCAAGGAGATCTGTGCCAGCCTCGGGTTGGAGACCCCCAGTCTTTCTCTTAAACCGACCACGAAACACCCGTGAGACTCGCATCCACTTCCTATTTTCCTCTGTCCAAACCAGTGCACAGCCACTGCCATGCTCTGGGGGCCATTCACCCAGCACGTGCCCCCGGGCCTCCACGGTGCTCAGTCACAGGCAAAGTGACACTGAAGATAGGAGCCTCTCCCAGAACCAGACTCTGGGGTTTCAGTTCTAGCACCGAGGAATTTGAAGGAAGTGACTTCACTCCTCCAGGCTTCACTCATTTGTAAGGAGTGAGGACGTAGGAAACCTTCCCCATGGGCTTGTTGGGGGAATTAAATGAGATAAGACCATGGAAGCAGAGACCCCAGAGCCTGCCACAGGGTAGGCGCTCTCACTGGGTATCGACAATGATGACGATGGTGGTGACAATGACAATAATGTCTTGTGGAAGAGTCAAAGCTAACCCAGCAACAGTGCCTTTTGCCCAAGACACTCAAAGCCACTTGGGGACAGAGATACGCCTTCCTATAGCATGTGTGAGGAAGGTCCAGTGGGTGGCTGGCTGACGGCACTCCTGGGTACGGTATCATCAAAGAGTTCATGTCTAAGCTGGGCCCTCAGAACGTGCGGACTTGGGAGATGCAAAGACAGACTGGAAACCGATGTTGTTGAAACACAGATCCAATCTGGCAATAACTCCTACCGAAAAGCTGAGGTATTTTCAAGTTGTCTTTGCTGTATGCTCTCCTACGAAAATTTGTGATTAGAATTTTACATTTCCATAGCACATTTATTTTTAGAGGCTCCAGTGATATCATTAAAGGCAAAAACTCTCCGTTTTAATGTTGGTCTGTCTTGAAAAAGTAAGTGTACCTTTTCTTCCAGTGAGTTCTCTAACTCATTGGAAGAAAAGTGGGCTGTTTGGACTAACTGTGAAAATCTAAAATTATTCAAATATGAAGAATAAAAAAGTAAGTTTTAAGAAGTCTTTCAAAAGTAAAGTTGGTTGGAAAACAAATCCTTTGGTAACAAAGGGGTGCCAGTTATGTTAGAAGCCCCAGGGAGCTGGAGAGAAAAACACTTCAGGGAATAGTGCTGAGATGAAGGGTCTGTTAAATGTCCTGTCAGGGTATCTTGGGGTATTGTCCACTTTGGAGGCAAACAGCTGGGGATCCCATAAAACAGGCCAAGTAGTGGTGGAGAATATCCATTGAAAACTGTGCAAGCAGACCGCACAAGACACCTTCCAGTGCCCAATGATGACACAATAAACCCTAAATCACCAGAGTGCTGTGGGCTACGACAGGGGGTCATGCCTCAGGATTGCACGTGATACCCTCTATTAGGGGACCGTTGCTGAAATCCTGCCTCACTGTCAATCTGAAGCACAATCTGCTGGCAGTGGACACCCCGGCATGCTGGGAGGTGTAGCACCCCTCACTGTGCAGCAGTACCTAATCCTGGCAGTCTGAGACAGGAGGAGGCACACGGCTGCGCTGTGGGAAGGAGCCCCTCCGAGCCCCTCACTGGAGCTGGGTCTCATCATCCTGTGTTGCGTGCCATTTCCTTGTAGAAAGTATTTAGTTAGTGGTCGATGGTTGAAGACCCCTCTCCTCCATGTGTTGTAGCTTTTGGTGTCCTCAGCACTTAGCGGAGTGTTTGATGCATAGCAGACCCTTAACAAAAATTAGAAGAATGAGTGGATGAATAAATGGGTAATTCTTAACGTTATTTCCCTGGGTGAGGTTCTATTCATTTTCGCAGCGTCTACTAAAAGTAACGGTATCTGTAGTGACCTCCAATGAATTTTTTTTAATTAGTAAAGCGTGTCTATTGAAGTGAACTCAGAATAGCTGCACATAAGCATACCTTTTCCGGTTTGATGAGCCTTTATAAACAGCACACACACGAAACCAGCCCTCAGACCCACAAACAGCAGCGGCAGCCTCCCAGAAGCCTTCCTGTTGCCCGCTTCGGACCTACGAGGCCCCTGCCCAGAGGAGGTCGTTTTCCAATAGGAAATGCTAGTCCTGTCTGCTTTCCATACACAGGCCCATTCGGCACGTGCCTTTTCGAGTTGGCCTGCTTCGCGCAGGATTACATTACGGTATATGTTCATATTGTCGTGCACAGGCGTGGAGCATGGATCCGACAGCAGGTTGTATGGTCACCTGTTCTGTGGACAGACAGCAAATCATTTATCTACTCTGTACTATCCATTTGGGGGTCTCCGGTCTGGGTTATTATGAACACATGTACTACTGCTGTAAACAGTGGTGTACATGTCATTGGGTGTGCGTATGTACACATGACTGTCGGGCAAGTATCTGAGAACGGAATTGCTGGGCTCTCGGGCCCACAGATGTCTAGCTTAGTGGTTAATGCCAAGAAGTGGTGCAACATGGCTGTACCCATTATACTGCCAGTAATTGCAGTGTGTGAGAATTGGGGTTACTCTATACCCTTGCAAACGCTTTTCTTTTTTAAAGTCTCACACCCAACAGCACACCAGATCTTCTCCTCCCAGCAACCCCAGACGGATCTGCGAAGTCAACACCTGGGATAAACTCCTGAGCAGCTCACTAAGACTAAGCAATGTCTTAAACTCACATCCAACAGGGGCATGTGGGGAGGGGTTCAGTGTAAGGCAATATGGCTCCATGGTGGCTAAATAGGTCATGCATGTCCCACATTCAAAGCAAGCTTTGAAGAGACACTGACCTCATTAGATCAGGCTTGGCCTGGTGGCCACATGTTTCAAACCCTGAATTTCTAGGAAAATGTCCAAACTCCTTCATCTGGTTACAAAGTCCTTTCTGCTCCCTGTTAGTTTTTCTCCATTCAACGTTTTTTGCTGCCATTGTTTTTTATACACTCTTGACTTTTGCCTGAGTCAACTGCCCAACGCTCCCTGAAAAGGTCACATGTGCTCACACCTTCGCGCCCTTGGACAAACTGTTCTCTTGGTCTGAGGTACCCTCTCGCCTCTTCGCCGGCCAGTACATTCCGAGCCCTGATCAAATGACCCCGTGGAGCCTTCCTAATCCTGGTAGGAGGAGTTAATCCCATGTCACTCTATTTCCCATGGAACCTTATTCTTGATTTCATTACCCACTTATCACTTGGTTCTGAAATCATTTGTGAACTTGTCTACCTTTCAAGTTAGAACCTGAGCACTGGGATTTAAGTGCCCAGGACTGAGTTCTTAAGTCATAATTATATTACCAAGGGCTAGCACAGGCTTAAGATCTAGTAGACGCTCAATAGATGAGAGTTATGCTAGAATAATGCCAGCCATTGTGTCAGATGGTATCAGAAGTACTAAAAACATATAGGGTCCAGCAGAAGTAACGCCCTTTTTGTGAGCTGGTAATCTATACCAAATCTTTTATCACATAATCATAAGCATGTATGGTTATGATTTTGTAATGTTTTCATAACTCAAGTCCGGGCGTTACTTCTGCCGGACCCTGTGTCAGTAAGGACTGGGGAAGAGAGCCTGGAAGACATGATAGCGTTCAGAAGGGAATGCAGGAAGGAATACTTAGCTGGGAGGGCTTTCCGAACTGGAATTACTATTACAACACGACTAGTTCCAGGCCGCGTTACAGTGCCTGCATGTATTACATAATTTAATCCTCATAATCATCCTATAAGAAATTATTTCCACGTTACAGATGGTGAAGTTGAGCACCGAGAGGTTAAGTTTCTGAAGGAAACAAGAATTGAATCCAAAATGTCTGGTTTGTCTCAGAGTTTGAAGCATCTTGCACGCTACGCTGTCTCACAATTCGCCGTATTTCTCCCCATAATTCGGTCACGTAGGAAGAGCAAGCGCTGACCCAGTCTCTAGCTGAGAAGGTCAGCTTTCACGGATTTATCCCTGATCGTATAGCAATTTAGGGAAGAAGCTGATATTCTCCAAATCCTGCCTTCCTTTCCAGTGTTCCAAAACATAACTGGGCATGGAGGGGGACGGAAGGGGCAGCTCCGTAAATGAATGTGACAGCTCTCTCGTTGTCACAGCAGAGTCAGCAAGACCAGTCTTGCTCAGCATAGAGGCCAGAGCAGAAACAAATGAGGAGTCTTGGGTCTGGAGCCGGGCCCTTTTCTGGGGGCCCGTCTCCCCTGCAGAGATGCTCAGCATTTCCCAGGGCCTGACCACTGCAGGCACCACGCCAAGAAGAGCCAAAGGTTTAGTCTAGAAGATGCCTTTTGGGAATCCTTCTCTGGGGAAGACATTTCAAAACAAACCCAAATCATCCCGCTGGAGGCAACCCTGGGAGGGATGAAGGTCACATTATGGTTCCCATCTGTCTGGATGCCTATTCAGAACTTAGCGAACTCACACTCACACAGCATACACACATTTGACAAATTACGACGTGCAGCCATTCTCACTTGAAGAAAAACAAGTTTTGGAGTTGAGGAATTTGTCATTGTCTGAAATTGATTTGAGTAGTAACTCAGATGTTCTAAGGAGAAAAATCTAGCATGACCACAAGCGAATGCCCACCTTTGTGGTATTTTTCATCACAGGGGTAGTTTTCTTCGATTATGAAAGAGGCTTAGGGTCCTCTTTATTTAATGGTTGTAGTTTATATTTAGTGAGGAGTCCTTTGGCTCATGTTCTTTGCCCTTTTATTTATTAGGGTGTTGTGTTTTTCTGATTGGCTTGGAAGGCTATTTAAATATTCCATTGTGGAATATTATGCACCCAATAAAATGACATTAAAGAGAATTTTAATGATATAAAACACTACTTATATTATGATATTAAGTAAAAAAAAACCAATATAGATATGTCATATATAAAATATAATCTTAATTATGTAAAATAAACTGAAAAGACACCATCCCCTTCCAAATAAATGAAAGTTTTGGAAGGGGGTTGATATCTGAAACTATCAACAGAAGGTGTTGTTGGTGTTGGGCTTATGGTGATCCTAATTTATTTTCGTATACTTTGTTGTTGTGCTAGTTATCCACCTGTGCCGCTCGGCCCTGCATCCACTCCTAGGTGCCCTGCTCACGGCACTGAAGAACGGTCCTGTGCCAGCGACACAATGGGAAAACGAGTCAGTAGAGAGCGCTGCGGAGGCACTGGACAAGAGAGGGGCTACTCACCCTCATTCTGTAATGAGTCTTGCTGTTACAGTGGGAGATGGCTAGCAGGACCCCCAGTGACTCTCACCTCCAGGGAGTTTCAACCACAATACCCCCAGAGGCATGGTATTTGACCCCAGGACCCCAAAGAGGTGTATACCTCAAGGAACTTCACCACTCACTGGGCCAAAGCGGCACCGTCATGACCTGGGTCAGATCTGGAGCTCTGCTCCCGCAAGTGCGAGCATATTCCAGATTTGCTTCTTCCCTGGGTTCTCTGCCCCAGGCCTACAACTCGGGGCCGCTTCCTCGTCTGCCATCACTGTCTTCTCTGAACTTCTCTTTACCCCTTAGTAGGAAATCCCATGTTATACTTAACAATTATCTGTATTAAACTTTTCCTATTCAAATTACTATGTGGTTTTGTCATCATGCTGCTTTGCGACACTGCTTGTGCTGTAACTGGTCATGTCTCGTCTCCTCTCCCAGAGGCGGTTGTCAGCACCCGAGGACTGGAGCGAAAGTCTTTGGAGTCCAAGTTCAATGCTGCCTCCATCTGAGTAAACTGTGCCTGAAGGCCCGAGTCTAAAGTGACAGGACTCCTAGGACATATTTGGGGTCGTTTTCTGGCCATAAGATGCTGGTGTCATACCACTTCGCATTTGTACTCCAAGTCCCTTTTATATTGAGAAGACTGGCTTTAGTCTTCACTCTGCCACTAATGTGCTACGTGATCCTGGGCATGTCACCTTTCCTTTACAGGCTTCGATGTCTGGATTTTTAAGTGACCGATAGATGTTTGTGATCTGTCAGTCCTTTTCTAGGGGTAGCTGTGCTTTTGGCGGGGTAAATTCCTTGATCTAGAGGCATGCAGAATTAGCAGGGTTGGGATAGTGTCCGAACTCCTCCCACCCCACTCCCTCTCCCAGGTCGTAAGCCTTGTATTATCTATGGAAAACTCAAAAACAATCATAAAATGAACGAAAAGCCACCTACGTGTACAAGTCTCAATGACAGCAGAGGCTACCCACTAGGGCAGGTAGCGTCTTCCTTCCACCTCTTGGTAGGCCACTGCCTTATTGCCATGGCTCACTGCTATTGTAGATGGACACCGTTATGCCCTTTGTCCTAAATGAACGGGGTACAGACACAAAGAAGGCGAGTGCTAGAACCCATGTCATGCAGATAAAGCCAAGGGGTGGCCTTTGGATTCCTAATTCTTAACCCAGGGCTCTCTCCTCTGAGTCATGTCCTTCGTGAATTGGTCATGCCTGCTAATAACAATGACACTGCCAAGACAGGCAGAGGAACATCTCCTGATCTAGAGGGCAGCATTTCCTGGCTCTTTCAATAGAAAAGTCTCATGATGGGGTCTGGTTTTCTAATTTCAAAAAAGCACTTGGGCCTAGAGTCAGTCTCAGCTCAGTTCCATCGGTCACAAAGTGTCCAGTGGTTACCTGGGCTCCATACACAAGAGACGCGGGCTCCGATCCCAAGCCCGGCCCTTACACATCCCATTGCCGTGGGCAACCGCTGCAAAATGGGGATAACAGGGCTTTGATCAAAGTGTTGTTGGAAAGAGCAGAGAGGCAATTTTTATTAAATTGCTAGCTCAGTGCCTGGCCCACATTATCGAATGTTAGTTTTCTGCTTCTGGTGCCGCGGTTAGAATGACAGGCCAGCCGAGTCCAAGTGAGCAAGCCCGCGGAGGGGGAGGGCCCCTCCGGCCCCCGGGTGCAGAGAGGGGGGCGTTGCGGAGGGCCGTGTCCTCGGCAGTGAGTCAGCCCACGTGGGTGACTTGGTGTGTGCGTCCACGCCGAGCTGAGCCTGTGGAGCGTGAGAGCCGGGAGCTCGGTTGGGGAGCCAGCTACAATTTTAGCTCCAGCTTGGAATTTCCTGGTTTTGGGGGGTCTGGAGTCCGAACCTTCTCTGGTGCTGGTGCTGCTTTCGCTGCCAGAACCAGGCGGCAGACGGTTTGTTTCCATCCGACCGCCCAGGGTGAGGCAAGGCCCCCCTCCCAGGCCTTCTTGCACTTGGGTCTGGCCAGGGCCTCCTGAGCAAGTTCCAGCAGCTCGTTCCTGTGCAAACGCATGTGGGCTCAAACAATCACATCGCTGAGCCAGGCCGGGTGGAGAGCTGTTTGTCTCCGTCTGGGGAGGAGGAGGCAGGGTTCATGGCTTTCCTAATAAAAGGTTAATTATCTGCCCTGGGTCCTGAAATCCAGTTAAGGAAAACGTGGCTCCCAGGGACCCCGATGTGTACCTCCACGGAAAGGCCTCATGGCTCCTGGATGACTTACGATCCCAAGGTTGCAAGAAATAGAAACCACACCAGGCCAAAGGAAGCAAATTAAAAAACAAAAAACGAAAAACAAATTGTTTTTAAGTATGTCGTGGATAGTGCAGAGAAGTGAAGGAAAACCTAAAAACATCCGGGCTTCGAGAAGGACAGAAACCAGGACAGCTGGAGGGACCTCAGCAGCAGGAACTCACGCAAAGTCTCAGAAAGTGCCTCTAGAAATACTCGGTTCCAATGATTGATTTTTTAATACTTGGCATAAGATTCAAATTTCCTCAAAGAGGGAGTCCAATGAGCCGGGATAAAGAAGTGACAGCCCCCTCAACTTTGCATGCCCTGAAATGTCTGACCAGTCGTTCTTCTGATGCTCAAACCTTGGCAGCAACTCATGGTAATCAAACTCATGACAGTGGATGTATAAACCAGGTCACACTGAGTCAATTCACAGCATCACCTCTACCTTCCAGGTGCACTGGTTTCTTCTGTCTATTATCAAGAATCTCTTCCTCCACTTCTTTCCTGGTATCATCATTCAATGAAAACTGAGTCAGGCATTAAAAACTTGTTTGGTGAACTTGGCGATGGGTGATCTTAAGGGGTAATTTTGTCCAGTCTGGGGAATAATTCTGGTCATCTGGCTTCTTTGTCCCATTTTTTTCCGAGCCTCCATTCATATTGCTACCTCACATCTACCCTCTTGAAAGACGTGATACCAGTTGGATGGCTGATTTTCTAGTCTGGAGGGCTCAGCAGGGCTACCCCAATGGGACTCGGGTTATTACTTTCACCCTAAAAGAGTGGTTCTGCCTCTCCTTGTAACCGGAAACATAAAAGGGTTATTTATTTGAACACAGTTACTCTTTCCACAGCTAATGTTGTGCATAGAGACATCTGTGTGGTTGTTGGAAGCCTGCAGGGAGAGCTGTAGAAACTATCTGTAGCCAATATTTTACTGATAGGGAGCAGGGAAGGCTACGGCACAGCAAAAACAGGAAGTGCATTGTGGTTAACAACACTTCACTGAGTCGTTTTAGTAAATCACACTCCTATCCCATCCTATGTCAAAACAAAAATAAAAACCAGATAATGACTTGTCAGATAGAACAATTAAGATAGGTATTCTTCAAAAGGCACAAAAGGTACCCTTCTGGGCTAGCGAATGTAGTCTGAGGGTATTTGGTTGTATGAGCCAGTTGGGTCCTCATGTACCATAGCCTGTACGATTTTTCTTATTCAAATCCAAATGAGACTGCTTCAAGAATTGTAAGACTGTTAAAGACACATTGATAATATGTAAAAGAGACGTTTGTACAGGTTGTTACGTTAAACAGAAAACATAAGGCCTTAGGCTATGTCTGATTCTGTGTAATTCCAGGAGAGCAGATTTTCCAAATATAGACAGATTGTGTGACACTTTAAAACCATGTTGAATTAAATAACACCCCCTCTGCAAATCAGAGTTCAGACTTCCAGCAATCCCAAGCATCTGGATGAGTACACAGGTAAATAATTCAGGAACTAGATGGACAGGTAATAGATGGATACAGTGAGGGAAGGTCCACAAATCAGCAGTGGGGATATTAGCTCTGTGGGGCAGCCGAGCTGCACAAATATATGATGAGGAAATGGAAAGGCCAAAGAACATTGGAGAAGATAATTGTGTCCTAAGAAGGGGCTCATCTTCCTAGGAGTTTTCAAGAGGTTAACTTGAGGAAGATGGTGGTGCCTGCCCTTCGCTCTGCCCTGTTGGTCTTAATGGTATTCTGTTCTGTCATCTGAGGCCCAAGGCAGTGGATCACAATCATAATGTCACCAGTTCCAGGACATCTTTGTTGTGCTGGGATGTAGGGGGATTGGGAGCAAGCTAAACCTTACTCATGTCTCAGAGGACTTCAACATGTTTTAGGACGTCTGACACCGAGGGAATGCAACACAACCCACGTTGGCCGTCGGAGGATCGATAGCGGCAGGTTTCCTCCTTGATCCTATAGGAAAACACACCATCCTCATGTTGCACATACGAGGCCCAGGGCACATCTAACTGTTCCAGAGCAATAACTTGAAGATGAGAAAGCCAAGCTTCCTCACACACAAAGAAAAGCAGTCAATGAGGCAAGCACCCATGAGGCAGAACCTTTGGGTGAGAAAGTGAAACATGACTGGAAAGGCATTTTAAGAATCCTGGCTTTTAAGGAAAGCAAGATCCAAGGCAGAGAGGTCACACAGGCCTTATCTCTCAGGGCAAATCTAATGGGTCCACAGGAGTTAGTGGGAGCGAAGTAAAGGGGTGGACTATGCTATGATTGATTAGTATGGTTTGGAATGACTGAAAATAAGAAATCACATGTGTCTTGTGACATGGCCATGACATCTGTGGGTCAGTGTGGCCCTTAGGTCTCACTGAATCTGACAGCCACTCTGAAGAGTTTTAGGCCTTAGGGGGAAATTTTTTTTGAAGGAAAGGAAAGGAAAAAGACACTAACATGTACTGAGGACCAATCATGGGAGAAAAGGTATTAAATAGTCTCTTCAATAAGACAAGGTAGATCTCTTCATTTTAAGAAAAATAAAATCTGTTAGGTAAAACTGGAAATGGGGAGTTGGGGGTTGAAAGAAAGAAAGGAAATGGAATAATAATCTTCTAGAAAATAATGGCTTGACAATTAAGATAACTGTCATGGCCCTAAATCCCCAACCTGCTATTTAGGGGTAGGGGCAGAATTGGGCAAGAGGGAAGGGGACCTTGGTGTATGAGTGACAGCTGTAAAAGAACAGAAGTGACAGCTGCAAAAGAACATGTATCTTTCCATGCAGTGGGGTGCTTGGTTTTGGTGTGCCCAGTGTTAGATCATCACAAATGGGGTAAGGGTCTGAATCTTCTGTGTCCATGTTGGCGGTGGCAGGGTGTCCCTTACGTCAATAAAACATGAAAGTTGAACTCCAGGAGATATCCTTTGAGAAAATGTTCAAATAAAAGTCCTTGGCAATTTGAATACCTATTAACATATTAAAGCTCATTGAATCCTAAGTTTTGAGTGAAAAATTCTTGGTTAACCATTCCCACCAAATTATATTTCACCAAGCAACTCTTTCTTTTTGCTTACAGAACCATAGAGTGGGTGTTCTGTAGAAAAGTTCCCCTGGAATTCTATCCTAAGCACGTGCCACCTTGACAAGCAGAATAAGATGGCCTTGCCGTGCGATGCAGTCCCAGTCTGTTCGGGCTCCTGTAACAATCCAGGTAGCTTCTGCTGGTTACAGCGACAGAAAGGCATTTCTCCCAGAAGCTGGAGGTCAGGGTGCCAGGATGGTTGGGTTCTGGAGCAGGGTCTCTTCCGGGATGCTGACTTCTCACTGTGTTCTCACCTGGTGGAAGGGACTAGGGTGTTCTGGGGAGTATCTTTTATAAGAGCACCAACCCCATCCACTAGGGTTCTACCCTCAGGTCCCAAGCGGCTCCTAAAGGCCCACGGACCTCTCCCTACCATCACATCGGGAGCGAGGGCTTGAACATAATGAACTCCGAGGCAGACACCAACTCCCAGACAATAGCCCGTGCCCCCTAACTCCATGCCGCTGGGGCAGAGTGCAGCCCCAAGAACACGTGGCACCTGGTGGAGCGAGTCCTGGTGCGGGAATGCCGGTACTGGGAAGCGGTTTTCCCTTCATCCCAGAGCTGGACGTGTCATCCAGAATCACCTTGGGGTGTTCGCCGGCGCCTGGCCTTCCTGTTCTCCCAGCGTGCTCAGCATCAGCGCCAGGAAGGGACAGAGCGAGGCACACGGGGCCGGCAGGACCTGCATCTACCGCAGCGCCCGGGTGCTGACGGGCCGCGGGGAAGCTCCCTGGCCTTCCGTCTCGGCGCCGTTCCGCGAGTCAATGAAGACGGAGACTCCCAGCCCCGGCCACACCATGTAAAAGAACTACTGATGGCCTATTCCATCTCACTGACTTTTATGGTGATACTTAAACCAAAATGGTGAACTATTACACTTCATAGCCTGCAAATAAAAGCAGGATGCTAAAAACAGTGGGGACCGTAACCTCTGATCACGCTGAAATGGCTTGTAGTCTGCAGACGACTTCGTTCAGCTCCCCAGGGCCAGGGACCAGGGCACCGTGTCGGAGCCAGACAGTGCACCCCAGGCCTCCCCGCCCAGCCCCTGCGCACATGGCAAGCGAGCACGCCCTAGGGATGGCCCAGCGATGAGCACACAGCAGTGTGAAATCACAGATGGTGGTGAGAGGGGGTGAGTACGTGGGATCCTGCCCTGCAGGCCTTGCTGGGAGACCCGCTGCCCGCCCCCCGAGCCGGGCTGTCGGTGGACTCAGCCTTGGCTGCAGAATGGGCTCGAGTCCCTGGGTAGAAGCCCGGGGGCTAGTCGGAGCCTCAGGCACCGGCCCAGTGTGTGCGTCAGGGACAATGCAGCCCACGTGGGAGCTTGACTGACTTGGTTCACTTAAATGCAGTGGGTTTCGTTGGTTTGCTTAACCCTCTTGCTGCGGCGCTGGGATACATCCGAATGAGTACTTCCATCCTCGGAGGGAGGCGTCGGCGTTTACCCCGCAAGGTCAAAAACACGTTATTCAGTGTGAAACTGTTTCGAGGACTTTTCTCCATTGATGAGATTTTAAAATACGTTTTCCTGTGGCTTGCACTGTCAACAACACGGATGTTTTGTATGCCACATTGTGTAACATTCTGTAATAAATTTTTATGTCATCGGTGCCATTAGATTCTAATTTATCTCTACTTAAATCTAACGGATGCCACTTAGTGTGTTTTGAGTACTTTTCTTTTTGCTAAAATTCAATATAATGGTAAGTTTATTACCATATAACAAAAGTTTAAAATAAAAATAATGTCATTTATAGACAAAGCAGCTCAAAATGTTATTAAATACATAAAAGTCAAAATATCAACTTTTGATTTTTTGTGGCTCTTGAGCACATTTCATAAAAAAACAAAACCAAAAACCTTGAAGTCAATGAAGGCAGTGAAAGGGTTAAGTGGAAGTCACGTGAGCACAGAGCAAACATCCCAATGGAAGTTGTCTTAGGGTTCTCCCAAAAGCAGAGGAGACAAGCATGCAGATGCAGGCGGCTGATCTGGGAGGGGACCCCAGGAGGTGTGGTGAGGAGGCGGACAGTAAGGAGGGGAAGTGGGGCGCACCGGTACAAGAAGGTGAATGGGCGGAGCACGGCCGTGGGCAACTGGGGTGCCACCCCAGGGGGCCTCGTGAGAGACTGAGGAATCCACTCTGAGAGGCCAGAGTGTTTGTCCACCATCATCCCTTGTTGGTTGTGTTCTGCTCCCAGGGGCTTCTAACTTGCCCAAAGTCAGCAGGGCAAGAAGAATCCTAGGAAAGAGAGACGAGAGAGAGAGACACAGAGAGAGAGGGAGAGGGAGAGGGGAGAGGAGAAAGGGGAGAGGAGAGAGACAGAGAAAGAGAGATACAGAAACAGAGACACACACAGCGAGAAGGCTTGAGGTCCTCGAGGTCAGAAGGTGAAGTCACGAATACAGGAACTGTCAACAGAGCTGTAGGTAATCTTTATGGGCGGGCCAAGGCAGGTCAGGAACTGCTGCTGCTATGGCACTAAATAATAAAGTAAGACAATACAAAAGGGCTCTTCTGTCCTGTCAAAGAGACCCGATTCCCATTCCCCAGTACGAACAACAGAACAGTTTCCCATGTACCTTTTAGTGGAAATGCCCTGCGTGTGTGTGCGTGCGTGCATGTGTGTGTGTGTGTGTGTGTGTGTGTGTGTGTGTGTGTGTGTAAGATACATGTAGTACATACCAGGGCTGTCCAGGAAAGCTCCAGCCATAAATGCCTTTATTTTTCACATTATACCGCTGCATACTTTCTGGACAGCCCTTGCACATCCTATATGTATTATATATTTCTACAATATTATTTTCCAAAAAACACATAAGCACCTACTTCAGTTTTTGTGGTAATTCTGTAGTATTCCATAGAAAGGATGTACCATAATTTTTTGTGGTCTCTTCTAATAAACCATAGCAAAACTAATTCACGTAATGTATAACAAGGTGTAGTTTAACAGGTTTATGTTTATAGACTTTTCAACTACACGGCAGGTCAGAGCTCAGTCCTGCTATTAACTAGGCTGAGTTGCTTCATCCCTTTGCTACTCACATGCTATGTGACCCAGAGTAAGTCACAAAATTTGCTGGGCTTTATTTTTATCTGGGGAATCCAAATACACAGAGTATGTGTCCATGAGTCTTTGTTTCTCTGTTTGTTTGTCTTGTTCCTCTGGTTTTTTTCAGTTTTATAGCCCACAAATGAGGGAAGTCATATGGTTCTTGACCCTTTCTGTCTGACTTATTTTGCTTAGCATGATAGTCTCAAGACCCAGACAGCAGTTCGGTGGTTACCAGACGGTCGGGGAAGTGGAGAAGACGAGGTGGTAGAGGAGGGAGGGGGAATCAAATATACAGTGACAGAAGGCGAAGGGACTCTGGGTGGGGAACACACAATGCAGCACACAGATGATGCATTATAGAACTGTACACTTGAATCCTGTATAATTTCACTAATCAATGTCACCTCAATAAATTTAATTAAAAAATAAAAATAAAATTTTACTTTAACATTAAATAAACAAGCAACAAAAACAAATAGAGTGCCTAACAAAAAGGTTTGTGGAGAAGAGCAAATTGGAATACTTGTGAAAAGAACTCAGCATATTAGTAATGCTCGATAAACATGAACCTTTAGTATTACTTGTATATTCCCCCAAAACAGAAAAGCAATTCTTTGTCGCACCGTTTGTGTGTTGCAGAAAATAGGAAAATGAATCAGTCACCATAAGCACATCAGTGATGCTCAAGTTTTAAGAAGTATGTGACCGCAAGTTCTTTATATGACCTAAGCAATGAATAATACACTATCACCAGTAGCAGGTGCTTTGAGATTCGTTATCTAAGCTAATTCTTAGGCAAGTGGATGGCTGTCTTCAGCTCCTTCTCTCTCTATACTTCTGATGCGCCTTGCATTGAGAGGTGGAATCTACTTCCCACCCTCTTGGTCAGGACTGGCCCTTTTTGACCACTAGAATGTGATGGAAGCAACTTCATGGAACTTCCAAGATTGTGTTATAAGAAACCTTAGAGCTTCCCCTGAGACCTTTGGGGTGCTCACACTGGGGGAAAACAGCCATCAGGTGAGGCGTCTGACTCTCCTGGGCCCACCATGCTGGAAGGGAGCCAAGCTAGCCAGCCGGGTAGCTGCTTGGAGAGAGAGATGCTCGACCAGTCCCTGATCACTTCAGCCATGCCTCTGACCCCAGGCCACGCATCACACCTTTGAATAAAGAAGCTGTCACTTATCTCCCAGCTGCACCTGCATTCGTCTGCACCTCTTCCAGAGCCCCTGAGTAAGAACTGCTTGGCTGAGGAGCTCAAACATCGGCACCAGGTGAGTTAACCAGAAAGTTTTTGAATAGTTACAAAACAATAGGCCATTACTCCAACACATAGATCAAAATGCTCAGGAAGGACACCCCAGGCTTTGCTTTCCTCATCATCATATTCATTTTTCAATCCTCTTTCATTCACTAATTGTGACGTAGTTTTTGATGCAATCTAGGGTCTATCTATCTTCCACAAGCTAATGGGTAGTTTCACAAATAATCAGCAAGCGCTGCCCTCATCTATTAATGCAAACACTTCAAATTCCACCACGCTTTTTTTAGAAGTTTATGCAGCTTAAACAACTCCACTATGTATTTCAAAAGATGTAGTTATGAGAGTTCTTATAATTAATGCATTTATGTTGTTTTTAGCAACAAAATCATGACAAAGGAAATATTTTCAAGCATGTTGTTTCAAAGCCCATTTTTTTCTCCACCACCCATTTCATTTGCCTAACATACATTTTGTTACTCATTTTCAAAATGCTACCTTAACCTTGAACTGCAAGATTACACGTAACATTATGAGCACAGTTGTCATTGATATTTATCTGGTAAGTGACATTATACCAAGAGGCACTGCTCATGGCAGGAAAAAAATGTTTGGTAAACTTGGAACACTTGTTATTTTGTATAAGAAAAATAGATAACCTTAAATCTAGCAGCTCTTTTAAGTTCTTTGCTACAGTTTAAAAATTATGTTTTATTGTCATGCTATACCTTATTATACAGATAAATATTCTTCTGTATTTTAAGGATCTTTTCTCTTATCAAATTAAGCATGCAGGGGTTCCCTGGTGGTGCAGTGGCTAGGCTTCAGCGCTCTCAATGCTGCAGCCTGGGTTCGATTCCCAGCCAGGGAACCACCAAAAATAAATAAATTAATTAAAAAAAAAGTAAACATGTGACGACAACCTGTAAACATTTTTTGCACACCTATGGCTTCAACTACTTTTTTCCTTTTCCTACAGACAATATTTAGTCTGTGAATTTCATGGCTGGAGCTATCTTTGTTACCTTACTTGGAATTAAAAAAAACAAAAGTCTAGTCCATCAGCTACTCTATCAATACATCCACTTACTGTTATTTCATAAAATACTGGTTTCATAACAAAGCCATTTATCGCTTTTTTCTGCATGACATATATCCTTTTCTTTTAAAAAGTTCATTCTGTATTTCATGCGACGAATTCCATAAGGAAATAAATATTACAAACACCTGTACTTCCACCCAACTGTATAGCAAACTTCCCACACCCAGTAATTTCTTTTAACACTTGACTCTTCAGATCTTCAGCACGGTTTTCTCTGTAGCTTCTGCTGGAGCATGCTTTTGTTTGCCGCCATATTGTTTTCTGGCTATTATCTCAGCTGGTTTTCTCATGTTGGAGAGATTGAGTATTTTCCCCAATGACTTTTTTTTTTTTTTTTTTTTAATAAGCAGTAAAACCCAAAATAGGCTTCTAAACATTTAACGACAAGTTTAGTGAAATTTTGTCAACGACTTCATTGGGTATTGCGTGGCTTTAATCATGGCTGAAAATATGTAGTCTTGTTCATATGTTCTGGATGGTTAGTTTCCAAATGTCTAGAAAATTGTGCCTCATCGTGTCCGCTTTATTGGCTTTTTTGTAGGTGACAGATTAAAAGGGAACCACCTCAGGTTTAGGAAGGCCAGGGAAGTGGCCATCACAATGTCAGCAGAGCTGATACAAATTAAATTTGGGCAGGAGTTTCAGGGGTAAAAAGAAAAGAATGCATGTAGAGAAAATTCCTCAATAGCTCTAGATATTGTTATATAAATTATATTTGATCATAATAATTGTAATAAGGTTACCTTTAAAAAGGCATTCTGAGATGACCAGAAATAAATCGGTAAAAATAACTCAAATTTGTACCCACTTTGGGGTTATATGGAAGAAAACAGATAGGCAAAGGCTATTCATCTCTTTCCCGAGGTCTCTGCAGAGCATGTGTAAGTGAATACACTGCCAATTATACAGGAAAAGGCTTCTGAAATTCTGTTTCCCTCTGTCTAACATCTTCAGTGTTTCCCGTATCTATGGCCATTTCTCTTTCCCACATTTCTTGTCTTTTGAACTCAAACAAGGAAGTATTTAACAGGACGGCCATTCGCCTGAAAATGTCCGTCTTATCGCCTCTCGTTGGCCCGTGGTCATCTCTTCCCAGGCATTCCCTCTTCGTTCCAGTGCACCCCCTGCTCTCCTTCAGAGAAAGTTCTCTGATCTTCAAACTAGGACCCAGGAAGGAGAGGGCAGAGGGAGCACTGGGGAGCAGGCACGAGAGTGCACAACCCCAGAATTCTCCTTAATGAGCAAGAGAAGGGAAGAAATTTATAAATACAGAAATGTATAAAATTTTGTTTCCTGTTATTGAATGAATGGGGGAGGGCAGAGAGAGGAGAGAGAGAGAGAGGAGAGAGAGAGAGAGAGAAGTGAAGAGACATTTGAGTGGTTCTTCAGCAGCAGAGGTCATGGCGTGTACCATCCATCCAGATTTGTCAAACTATGCCGTCCTCACACCTGTCCACCGCTTTGGCAAAATCCAGGTTGCACAGGTAACCTGGCTGCTCCATCCCGTTGGGTTACAGCCAGAAGGAATTGAATCTCATTTCTTAATGATCCCAGCTCCCTTCCCACACACCTCTCTCTCCACCAACACACATGCACCAGCCCTATTAACCCACCCAGCCTCCTTTCTCCCCCCGATGGAGCGCTCTGGTCTACTGGGGAGATTTAGAGTTTTGCCAAGCTTGCTTCTTTTTCTGATCCACATCCCCTCCCTTCCTTCTTCTCTCTCCATTTCTTTTCAGGTTAATTTATCTGATTATATGCAATGCACTGCAGCCATGTTAAGACACCAACTGAGTTTCCACTTGGAGCCTTGGAGAAAAGATTACCATTAAAACGTGACTTCCATCCACTCAGCTGAAATTACTATTGATTGCCAAAGAAAAATATTTGTGCTGTGAAGCTGGGAGCTACGATGTTGAACCATATTAACATAATGTTAGCACAGCTACGGGTGTTTAGTAGCACGCAATCAGATTTGAAATGAATGTTGATTATAGATGGAGATTAATGTTCACATATTCATAGGAACACAATGAGGAGAGCAATTTCCTTTCTACTACAGATCAATGGTTTCCCCATTCAATTATACAGCTGTAATAATTGCATTATGCTGAAATATTTCTTAATGGCTAATTTCTTTCCTTTTGTGTGTGTGTGTGTATGAGCTCTTTTGTCAGTGATAGCTTCTGCAGCCCGAGGACAGCATAAGATGTTTTAATCACTGGTGTCGTTTTGCAAGCTTTGACCAAGCCAGTAATTTCCCCCTTTCCCCCTTCTTTGCTATTCTCTCTCATTATCACCCAGAATCATTTCCTGGAAGATTGAAACATAGGGACTTGCCTCAAGTCTTTTCTTCTCTTGTTTAAAGACAAGACTGGAAACCTACAGGGTTACGCTTGGTATATTTTCTGGGGGAGAAACTGAAGAAGACTCACAAACATTATGCATAGGAAGCCCCTCTCCCAAAGACGTGTCACTGATGAAAAAGCAAATAAAAAATGAGGATGTGCTTTAATAGGCAAAGCAATCATATATATATATGAAATTGAAACTCCGGTCATAAGAAGAAGTTTGGCTAAGAGAAAAGAAACATTTAAAATCTAAGAATACTCTAAAGGAGTGTGATACCTGAGCTGAGACCTGAAAGAAGAAAGAGCAGGAATTAACTTGGCTGAGCAGATAGTGTGGGGGCTTGAAGGGGTCTTTCCAATTAGAAGAGGGATGCACATTCTTTGTTACTCTCCATCGCCTCATCTCCTCTCATGTGTCGTTAGGGCACTGTTGCCACCTTATACGTGATATATCTAGTCTTTATTTTCTGTCTTTCTTACTCCTCACCTCCACTAGAGTTTAAAGCCCTTGAGGGTAGGGACTTGGTCTGTATTGATCATCCCTCTAGCTCCAATGTATGAATAAATGTGTAACAGCCCTGGGCATTGACGGGACAGGGGATGCAACTTGCAGATGTGTGCTCTCCCAGAGCTCGAGTCCTTTCCCACGGGGCCTCTGCTTTTAGGTGGTTGGATATTGGGTTCCCTTTCTGAACATTCAATGTAGTCTTATTGGTTCTTATATCTAACAGAAGTACCTTCTCTGACACGGGACACAAACGTGTCAAGCAGTACAGAGAGGTCGTGGTGGTTTACTCTCTAGGATCTGTTTTACCTCAAAGGGTCAATGGAGGTCCCTTCCTGTTCCCAGGGACTGGTGCAGAAGTAGGCCTGTGATTGGTTTTTGTTGGACCACAGAGAGAACTGATGGGAATTCTAGAAAGACTTCCTAAACCCTTGAGAAGACTACATCGGAATGGATGGTCTTCCTCTTCCTCTGAATGCTTTCATGTCTGGATGTAAATTCTCAAGCTGCCTGGCCTTGAAAGGAACCATCTTGAGGACAAAGTCTATAAGCTGAAGGTAGCAGAGCAGCAAAATACATAGCACTTGGGGCTTAGTGGTTGAACTTCTGAATTAATCTAACTTAGGGCCCTCTTACCTCTGGCTTATTTATTTAGCTCAGCTGGCTTTTCTCTTGCAGCTAAAGGTGTTCTTAAAACTCACCTTACCTGCTACTAATGTCTGAACTTGGCAATTTCTTCTCTCCCTCCCTCCCTCCCTCCCTTCCTTCCTCCCTTCTCCTCCCATCCCCTCCCCTTCCCCGCCTTTCTCTCTCCATATGTGTGTGTGTGTGTTCTTAGATTTTCCTGTTAACAAACATTGTGTAGACTTTCCTCTCTGTGAAACACCCATCTAACAATAGCTGGTATTCTGCAAGGGTGCACTGGCAGAAATTGCTAAGGGAAAGGAGTGAGGAGACAAAGTAGGAGAAGCAGCAAACGAGCAGGGTAAGATTAGCAAAGCATACATAATGATAAGTGCCTCACTAAAACATCTAAAAATCAAAAAAGAAATCTCCACAGTTTCCCAGATTTGCTTGTGTGTGGCATGTGGTTGATTTTTTTCGAGACAGATGTAGACTGAATACAAACCAGCCCTGGCCCTTGCCTCCACCGTCTGCATTCAGATCCCAGGGCACAGATGGTGATTTCCAGGAACGAGACTCGGTAGGGTCTCATGAGTTAAAAGGAAAGAATAGCTTGAGATCCAACTTTTGTTTGTTTAAAACCAGGTTAGCAGAATACCTAAAAGGCCAGCTTGGGAATTAGACAGAGTTGCGTTTGCTTCTAGATCGCACCATTTCCTCACTCTTTGATCTCTGAAATCTTACTGAAACTTGTTCAGCCTCTGTTTCCACACGTGTCAAACACGGACGCTAATAGTCCCTCTGTTGTTCCCACTCACGGTGAGAAGTGAGTGGGCTGGATTACCTGGCTCAGGGTCTCGCACGTGGCGCATGTAAGTAGCAACAACTACTGTATGATCATCCCATGTGGTGTTAACTATCATTATTCTGCCTTACAGAAGAGGAAACTGAGGCCCAAAGCAGTAAAGCAAGCTTGTTGTATACGCCATGGTTATATACCCGGTGAGAGGTGGAGCCTGAACTTGGAAGCAGGCTGTCTGGTCCCAAGTTCATCTTCCCACCCATAAGCTGTGCCACCTCTGCATTAAATCATTAAAGTCAGGGGGTGGGCTTTTCATTTTTCTTTTTACCTAAAACTTTAAAATGAAATTCTGGGAGTTCCCTGATGGTGTAGTGGCTTAAGGCTTAGGCGCTGCTGTCAGCGCTGTGGCCTGGGTTCGGTTCCCAGTCAGGGAACTACCCACATACCAAAAAAAAAAGAAAAAAAAAAAAAAAAAAAAAAAAAAAAAAAAAAAAAAAAAAAAAAAGAAAAAAAATGAAATGCTTATCACACAAGGTAGGCAGACATTTCAGGAATGCTTTGGTCCGGCCTTCCAGGCTTCTCACAATTCCACCTCAATCTATTTTGTCACTTTTATGCCAACTGAGATGCCTCGTGATAACCTTCCCTGACCGTCTTTCAAATGCATTGTTTCAGCCTTTGTGAAGCCAGAAATGAGGCACAGAGTTCAACAGAGCATGTTTGCTTTGCTGAATAACTCCACCTTCTAGCTCTCTAAGTGCTATTGGCCCTACCTCCGCTTAGCTGCCACAGACTGCCTCTGAGATCTCCGTGGCTCCATACTGCCTGCCCCACGCCAATTGGAGCCAGGCCTGGTCAGATGAGGCCATGCTCTAGGTCTTCCACCTGGACAATCCAAGAGCTGAGATCATCAAGGTTGAACCAGAAGTCAGTAGGGTAAATCCAAATACCAAATGGCAAGGATACAGCCACACAGTGGAATGATGGCGGGGGAAGACCAGAGTCACATGTCACCAAGGCAGAGAACAAATGGAAGGCTGGCAGCAGAACCCATGGAGAAGACTGGATGGTGGGCAGATGTAAGCATGAGGTAGACACACCCATCCATGCTGTACACACTGGGTTTATTCCTATCCTGTGCACATGTCAAACCCAGCTTACTGATGACACGAACACATGGCAAACAGAAACATCTGTGTTAGGATACGGCTCCAGGGGTGGGACATGACTCTAATGCCATTAGGGGTGGGAAGAGGTAGGCATGAGATGGGCGAGAGCATTCGGAAATGAAGAGTTTAATGCCTAGAGTTTAATGTATATACCCAAGTAGTGTAGAATGGTTATAACCTGAAAGATGTTATTCCATCTACAAAAGCCTTAGAGAACCATGTAGCATCATTAAACGTATTAGAATATATGGGGACACAGCCCTAACATTTTATTGGACTACTAGACATAAGATTAGTCCTAACTTTGTATTTGATCAAATAATCAGAATGCAGGAAAGTAATCTTACTTTTAGCTATCACCCCATCAAAACTTCTCATTTAATGAGGAGGATACTGAGTTTCACTTTTTGCAGTTCCCACGTTATTTTAAGGCAGGGGTAAAGGGCTGGATCAGCGGTGTCCAACCTTCTGGCTTCCCTGGGCCACACCGGAAGAAGAATTGTCTTGGGCCACACCTAAAAACATACTCACACTAATAATAGCTGATGAGCTAAAAAAAAAAAAAAAGGGTCACAAAAAAATCTCATAATGTTTTAAGAAAGGCTACGAATTTGTGTTGGGCTGTGTTCAGAGCCATCCTGGGCCACATATGGCCCGTGGGCCGGAAGTTAGACAAACTTCATGAGATCATAAATATTTTCGGATAAGTGGACCATGTGTGTTGTCTTTATTGCAATATCCGTAACTCTGCTGTTGTAATGCAAAAGCAGTCACAGATGATATGCAAATAAATGAGTATGGCTGTGTTCCAATAAAACTTTATTTACAAAAACAAATGGGGGGGGGCCTGGCTTGGGCCCGTGGATCACAGTTTGCCAATCACTTCCCTAGAGCCTAGTGATCTTTAGGAAAAAAAAACCCAAAACATCGCTTTTACTATATTCATAACTACATCAATAAATACATTTATAAATATCAATACTATATAATTTTATTTATTATAACATGATTTTTATAATACAATATATCATATTGTGTATATTTAATATATTGCAAATTATGTAGTACATAATGTACTTTAATAACGGAACACACTAGAGTCGAATAAGATAGAATGAACCTAACTAGCAAAGATTCCAGGCAATTCTTTTTTTTTTTTTTTGCTTCCCATTTTTAAAAAATATTTTTAATGTTAGACTTTTTAGGGTGACATTGGTTAGCAAGGATTACACAGGTTCCAGGTGCACAGTTCTGCAGTGCATCGTCTGTGTGTTACATTATGTGCTCACCACCCAGAGTCAGCTCTCTTTCCATCACCATGTGTTTGGCTCCCCCACCCTCCTCTCCCACCTCCTCTGCTCTTACCCCCGAATAACCCTTAAAGTATTGGTTGTGTCCATGAGTTTTGTTTGTTTTTTCTTCATTGCTTTCAGTTTTATATTCCGCATATGAGTGAAATCATACAGTTCTTTGTTTTTTCTGTCTGGCTTATGTCACTAAGCATGATGATCTCCAGGTCCATCCATTTTGTTGCAAATGGCAATATTTCATCTTTTCTTACAGCTGAGTAATATTCCATTGTGTACATGCACCACAGCTTCTTTATCCAGTCATCTGTCGCAGGGCACTTTGGTTGTTTCCATGTTTTGGCCACTGTGAACAGCGCTGCGATGAACATTGGGGTACATAAGTCTTTGCGGACAAAGGTTTTCAAGTTCTTTGGGTAGATCCCCAGAAGGGGGATTGCTGGGTCACATGGTAGCTCCATTCCCAATTTTCTGAGGAACCTCCACACTGCCTTCCATAGCAGTTTTATCAGTTTGCATTCCCACCAGCAGTGAGGGAGGGTTCCTAAAAATATGGAGCACTTCACGAAATTGCATGCCATCTTTGCGCAGGGGCCATGCTAATCTTCTCTGTGTCGTTCCAGTTTTAGCACATGTGCTGCCAAAGTGAGCACTCCAGGCAATTCTTCAACACACTCATTTTTACTCTACTGATGGGAAGTATTGATCATGCAAGAGTTAAAACATGAGTCCCAGGTTACTTGGAAAGTAACTTGGAAAGGTCATTTTCTATAGATTTGCACGGAGGCATGGAATGTGACCCCGGCTGGGATTTTCTGAATGCGGAAGCACGTGGCACCACCATCAACTGCAGGAAGCCAGGAGCAGGCAGCTTGACAACTGAAGGTCGGAGGTGATACCTGGAAAGGCCCAGGTGAAATTCAAGACTTTATTACAAATGAAGGGTAAATTACCTTTCTAATGTCATGCCTTCCTCTCGCAGGCAGAGGAGAATTCATGGGGATTTCTCATAAGGGTAGGAGATCTCTCATGAAAGACTTTCAGGGCTAGCTTTGGTTAACTGTTACATTAGGACATAAGTGTTTTTTCTTACCCTGCAATTTGTTTTGTTTTCTCCACATCGAGCTATCTCTGCTTTGATCTAGTGCTACATCACATCCACAAACATGATGTAATGATGACAATGGCCTGACTATGAGTGCTCGTAGCTGATGAGCTGCTGTTGAAGAAGATAGCCACACGCATGTGTGGCTGCCAGGGGTCTGCCTCCCATAGGGCTGGGGACGCAGGGGGCTGCTCTCCATTGCTTGCTCATCATTTTGCTGTAGCAAAAGGCATCTGGTCTCCTGCCCTGCAGAGATGGTCTGGCCGTCACACTGAGATCCCAGATTTCACACCAGGTTTTCTTGGCCGTGGGCAGGGGAAGGCTTGAGTTTAGGGTGAAGAGCCTGCCTGGAATTTTACTGTGAAATGCTGGGCTTTGTGCCCCAGTTCTACAACTGGCCGGTTATGAGACCTCTTGGACCTGAAAATCCAGCCCCTAGTGTTGTTAGTATTAAATGACAGAATAAATGTGAAGCACTTAATCTGGTTCCTGAAATGTTATGGGCACTGAATAAACAACAGCCAAAGACAATTTTACTACAATTTCCATTGCAATTGTTTTGTTTAAAATAGCAGTGTCCAACCTTCTGGCTTCCCTGGGCCGCACTGGAAGGAGAAATGTCTTGGGCCGCACATAAAATACACTAACACTAACGATGGCTCAAGAGCTCGAGAAAAGGTTGTAAAAAGCATCTTATCGTTCAAAGCCATCCTGAACTGTAGGTTGGACGTGCCTGGTTTAGAAGTTTCGCTCTTACCTGGTTGCTGGTCTTCGTACCTCGTTCTAAGGAAATCCCTTCGGATTTGTCACCCGCAGTCCCACTGAGAGAAATTCCTGTGGCGTGCCTATCCTTCGTCTTCCTTCTTTGAATCTGTGGACCTGCCTTATCTCTTTTTAGAGAATCCCACAGACACACTGATCTCCCCCATAACCCAGGAGTCCTTCCGGATGTGAGACGTTTAGTCTCGGCGAACTTTCCCAGAGTCTTTCTGAAGATGCCCTGGAATGTGGGTGCCGAAGAGCGCACTGGGTCTGAGACCCATGGAGACGGGAGAGGTATCACTGTTGCGATTAGCAGATAGAAATGGCAATGCCAGCTTGAAAGAATGCAAAGCACCCTTTTGTACCCGGGGCGGTCGCTTCATCTAGACAACACCTGTGCAATGTGTGTTGTTCTTGTCCCCATCTTACATGGAAGAAACAACTCATTTAGGACAACTCGATGTATGAAACCCTCTCTATATACTGAACTGTGCATCTAGCATTTTACACTTCAATGTTTTAAACATGAAAACCAACACAAGCCACATCCTGTGTCTATGCACCAACCCGTGTACACTGCATATACAAAGTCTTATGTGTGATTTGAGTGATTTGCAAAGGTCCCTTTGTCTGTGCTATTTAAACCATAGGTTAAAACCCAACTTCAATTACAAAGCAAAGCCACTGTATTAAGTGACTGCTTGGTGCCAGGCCCCAAGCAATAAACTATGGAGGATACAAATCTATCATTCCCAATAGTGCCCTCAAGTACTAATGACATGGCGGCAGTGAAAAGGCGTTGCATTTCATGGATTCAAGAGGCAGAGAGTTGCTGTACTTGCTGTTAAGTAAAGTGGAGCTGACTCTACGGTGAGGTTTCCCGACCTCAGCACTGTCGACACCTTGGGCTGGAAAGCTCTTTGCTATGGAGGGGCCGTGCTGGGCACGGAGGCAGGTTTAGCAGCATCCCGGGCCTCTATGCACTAGATGCCAGCAGCATTCGCTCCACTCTAGTTATACCAACCCAAACTGCCCGGGCTCTCCTGGGAGCAAAACTGCCCCTGGCTGAGGAACACTGCTCTCAGGCTACAAATGGGGATGACAGTGCCAGGCGTCTGAGTATCTGAGTGGGTGCCTGGCTGGCCTTGGGGGCCAGTGAGTGGCCAGGCCTCAGGAAGGGCGGGGACCATGGTGGACTCCGGTCCCCAGCACGCCCTCTGAAGGCTGCTCACCCCGGGGTGCTTGGTTCTCTCCCACCTCCTCATCGGCCTCCTTGCTCGCTCTTCCAGCATTCCTCTAACTTGTGACCTTCACCCTCACATTCTTTCACCTTTGCTTCTGCTTCCCTGCTCCTCATCCATTTTTCTCTAATTCAGCCCCAGAGTAGGAAGCATCCGATGGGCCTCTCTTCCCAGCTGGGAGTCTTCACACCGGGCCTCCCACAGGTCCTGAGCCAGGCAGGTGCATTCTGCTGGTCCATCGGGCAGGACGGGGTGCACTGCTGTGACACAGCTCCCTGGGGACTCCCCATTTTTGTGGGATCACTGGTGTGGTTAGGGCCTGCTGAATGTCTAGTGCAAGCATAGCCCTAAGTAAGGAACAAGTCAGTGAAGACGGGGCTCTATGGTGTGCTGTGTGCTCTACGGATACCACCTCCTTGAGTTCTAACAATCAGAGGGGGTAGCTATGGCCATGCTCCACTGCACAGACAAGGGAGAGGTAGGTGGGTTGAGTGAGGTACCCGAACGCACAAAGCTGGCAGAGGAGGGTCTGGAATTCGCGCCTGCACTTCTTCTGCCTTAGGAGGGGCCTGGGATTGAGAATTCACATTTCCACTGGCTCCAATGACTGAACCCCCTGGACGAAATCTAAATGTAAAAGCTGGCCTGAAACAGCATCAAGGGAGGAGGAATAAGCCAGGGGAACTGATGAAGGGATGACCCAAGGACAACACACACCAGATGATAAGCAAAAGACTCTCCACTGCAGTCTCAGTCCCCCTCCAGACCTCACTCCCTCTCCCCAGTTACAACTACCTGTGGACGCATCTTCAGACGTAAATCATGACTTACATGTCTCTGGTATAGAATTTGTGTCACTCTATTACATTTAGCAGAAATAGTCCCCACCTTGGCATCAGACAGTCAAAAATGAACAAGAGTGTTTTCAACAGACCTTCCCGCTAATATATGCAAAATACCTGATACATACTAGGTGATCAATGAGTGAGTCTCCTTTCTCTAGGAAGAGGCTGTGTAGTTATTAAAGACTGTGTTTATCCACTTCTTAATCCCCAGATCTTGGCACAGAATAGGAAGTACGACAGCTTACATGAGCACGTACATATGCCAGGCACTGGCCTGTGGGCCTTACACTTAGTGATTCCCCGAGTCCTCTGACAGCCTCCCACTAGACACTAGTTCTGGCCTCGGCCCACTGAGGAGGGAACTGAGGGGCCGAGGGGTTAAGCCACTTGCCCAGTATCACCGAGTTAGGAAGTGGCATCGCCAGGATTTGAACCCGGGCTGAATGGCTCCAAAGCTGGTCTCATCAGCCTGTCAATCACGCTGTTTCCCCAATAGCGAAAGCCCCACAGGTCCGCAAACAGCATCTGCTCTTGTTGCCCTTTGAGACATTCACTGGAGCTCCGTCTCCCAGCTCTGAGGGACAGAGCCTGCTGCCGGCGCGCCCGTCTGGCTGGGTCTGGCTGCGTCACAGCCCCCCCCACGCGCTCCTGGTAGCGCCCGGTGCTGCTTCCCTGCTCCAGGGCTGATGGGGCACGGCCCACTGAGTTGTGCAAACAGCTCTCCCGCAGCCTGCGAGCGCGAGCATCGGTCACAGCTCCACCCTCTCCATCTGTGCACTTGACATAGAGCCACCACGACTCTGCCTTGTGGAGGCCACGAGCACACGTGTCTGGGAGTGAGCAGCAGCTTCTCCATTCTAGGTAGGGAGCCGTGCCTGTCCCCACCGGCCAGGCAGCCAGAGGGCCTGGAGGAAGGGGCTGGAAGGTAGGCGGAAGCTCTGCTTGGAGGGAGAGCACCCTGAACGCTAAAGTAACCATTCGGCCAGAGGGATGCTTTGATGTTTTATTCTCAGGCCCCTCAACTCTCTCCTACCAGCTGCCTCTAGTTCTGTAGAATCAGGATCTGCTGGGGCCCTTCCTAACTGCTGATGGCATGCAGGACAGAGCCACCCGCTGGCTCATCAGACCCCTAAGCTGTGGGCCAGCCTCCCTCTCAGGCCTCTCCATGGATGCTCCTAAGCTCTGCTCCCGCCCTGCGGGGCTGCTGTCCCCGTCCCCAGTGAGATGCCCGCTCTCTCCCCGCTGGACTTTGGAAATGACATTTCCTTGTCACAAATACTTTTTGCCCCTACTCCCTGTGTTAACACGGGTGCCTTCTGATAACCATCAAGTGGCAATGGGGAAGTCAATTCTTCTAGACAGCCTTGCTCTGGCTGAGTCCTTAATAGCCCTGGCACCTCCCCATTGGAGGCACCCATGGCACTGTGATCAATTTCTCACTTGTGGAATTGTAAATCCCATGAGACTCTTAGTTACAAGAGGCCAAGGACTTCATATATTTTATTCACCATCGCAGCCTTCGAGTCTGGCCAAGTGCCTGGCCATAGAAGATGCACAATTACTGCTTTGGGGGTTAATGAATGACACGGGGCCCTTAGAATGACAAACAGCAACTTTCTTGGCCATCTGGGACAGCAGCCACATGGCATCCCAGATGCTCTCTCTGTAATGTAAACAAGTGATGTCACACTCCTATTAAGACCTTGTGATGATTTCGGTAAGCTCCTTAGCATGGCCTCAAGGCCCCGAGTGGGCAGGCCCTGCTCATCTCTCTGGCCTCATTCTCCACCACTGTCCCCTTCCTCTCTATGCTCTAGCCACACTAGTCTTCCTGTTTCTCAAACACCAAACCTCCTTCTCAACTCTGGCCCTCTCTGGGCCTCTCCTGGAATGGTCATCTGGTCTTGGCATGGCTGCGTCCTTCAGCTGGAGTATCATCTCGTCTGTGGGGCCTCCTCTGATAGTCACATCTCCGTGGGCTCTGCCCCACCCTCTGCTACTCTAAGCACTTTGTATCACATGGTCCTGTGTCATTTTCCCTCTAGGATTTTGTTCATGTCCCCTCTCTCTTTCTCTTTCTCTCTCTCTCTCTCCCTCCCCCCTCCCTCCCTCTCCCTCTTTTTCTCTCTCTTTCTGTCTCTCCCACTGGGATGTCAATGTGTTTGTTGTTCTCATTATGAGGTTTGGATCACTTTGTTCTTCCTGTCTCTCCAAATCTTTATGATTCAAAGAGCTTACTGGCAGTCAGGTGCATAGAGAAATGCACTTAATAAAATGCCTTCTACATTGTTAGTGCTAAATCTCCCTTCCAGGCCCCTTAGAGATGTAAAGAGTGTAACTTCTGACCTTGCAAAGAACCACCATTCAAGTAGCGATTGAACCTTGAACCCAGGATCCCAACTGCAAAGGGATATTCCAAGCTCTACCCCCTATCACAGTGCCTGGCCCATGGAAGGGCCTCAATAAATGCCAGTTAGCTGTTACTGCGATTGCTCTTGTCATGGTCAAGTTGACAGTGTGCTGGTAAGCAATGCTTCTCTTCTCCAGTTCCTCCCACAAGGTAGGGGTGGCACCTGCTCTAGTAAATAGCACAGTGATGTGAAGAACACTCAACGAAAAGAAAAGCAGCCTCGACAGCTAGAAGAGGAGACCAAGTGTGATACGCCCGGGGTATGGTGCAATTGGGGGACCCTCCTGCAGCAATGTCCAGGTGACATAAGTCTACTCACAGAGGGTTGGGAAGTCATACGTTAGCTTTTCTACCCATTTATAAATTGAGGTTTGAAAATGTATTTAGTACTAGTGATCCCTAGTAACCTTCAGTCACAGTTTACTTGGCACCTACTACTTGAGAAGGCCCGATTATCTACATCTTGTGGGTGTCATCCTGGCAGAGGGATCTGACCTGTCACAGGGAAGGGCCATCCACAGCTCAGAAGTACAGGGCTCCATGGCAGACATCGTGCTGTGTCCGAGAGCACATCCCAGACCAGACGCATTGCTGGATTCCTGTGCAAATACATGACTTCCGCACTGTGAGGCCCTTCCCTGTCCCAAGGCCACACAAGCAAATGTGAACTGAGTCCCTGCTATTCACCCTAGGCACAACCTCTAATGTCAGTCCATTTACACGTTGGCTTCTGCTCTATGGTGCAGCTGTTGTTAGTCCTATTACATTGTGGATAAATTCGATTTAAATACATTATTCACTGGAGTTCAAGCTGTGTGCCAGGCGTCACGTGGAAATAGCCACTCATGTTTGGACTGAAATGCACTCACTCAGCGGGAATCTATGAGGATCTGCTGTACGCCAGGCATTCTAGGTATGGGGATGAACGGACGCAGAGAAATTGCTGGCCTTCAGGAGGCCCTGGCACAAAGTGAATCACAGCCCCGTGAAGCAGGGAACCCACAGGAGATACTATGTGAGTGAGATGGTGACTCCATGACTGCATGGGCATTTTTACTAAAGTACATCTATTCATCCAGATTTGGGTTTGTGTTGGTTTAAACAAGAATCCATCCAAATCACCATTATCATCACCATCATCACCATTGTCACCATCATCATCATCACCATTGTCACCATCATCATCATCACCATCATCACCATCGTCACCATCATCATCATCACCATCCTCACCTCATCGTCATCACCATCGTCACCACCATCATCACCATCATCATCACCATCGTCATCACCATCATTACCATCATCATCACCATCATCATCATCATCATCATTTTAAGTACTAACCTAGCTGTGGCTTCTGAAATTTCTCTGGAGGAACTCCTGTCTCAAAAGCACCTTGCCCAGCCACTGGCTCATGACCCCCATTTCCTAGAAGCTGGGGCTCTCTTCCCTGTTCTGGGTGAAGATGGTGACACTGATTCACCTTAGCCCGGTGGCATCAGGCCCTCTCTGGGGCTCCCAGGCCCACGCGTGTGGCTTTGGTTGCCTCACAGGGTGTAGAGGAAAGCATGGGGCTGGGGCCGTGCCAAATTCTAACCAAGGGCCTCTGAAATCAAAGGAGCATCTGATTTTACTTTGGAAGCATTGCCCTCTACTGAATTCCATATCTTCTAGGCTGACAGTATCCCAAAACAGCCAACATGCCCCATTTTCAAGGCATTGCTTATGTAGCCTCCTTAATGACTTTCTCAGACAGGCGAAGCCGTGTTCTGTGGGCATGGAAGGTAAAGAAAACTAAACAATGAAAGGGACCCATACCTTTGTTCCTTACACTTTTGGATGTTTTGATTTCCACCTTGGCAGCCATCGGAGAAATCCTACCCTTGGATTAGAAACCATGCTTATAGTGCATTTACAGGAGGAAAATCTTTAAATTGCAGTCAAGGTATGTAAAAATGTTAGCAATGAGCTTTTCTGCTTTTCTTTCTTTCTATCTTTTTTTCTTTTCATTTTTGGGGGCAGGAGAAGGGGTTTATGGAAATAAGCTTCACCATGAATGATGGAGATGATATTAGCTTAACCTCTGACTTTCACTACTTCCTTAAAAGACAAAAGCAGAACAACCAACTCAAGTAATCTTCGAAACAGTGATAGTGCAGAAGACCACCGTGTTTCGTATTTGGAAAAAAAATTTTTTTTTTGTATAAAAAATTGAACTAGTCAAGAACTACAACTTTTACACATGGTTCTCCTATGATTTATTAGGTGAAATGTGGTGCAACTCAGTGCCACTGTTTTAAATTCTTGCTACATTCCATCACACAGTAAGAAGCCATATAAGACCCCTTCCCTGCAGTTCCACAGGTTTCTGTAGACTAGGGCTCCTAAACCTTGGCACCAGTGACATTTGGGGAGAGGTAATTCTTGGCTGTGAGGGGCTGTCCTGCATTGTAGGATGTTTAGCAGCATCCTTGAACTCTATCCACTAAATGTCACTTGTGATGATGAAAAATGTCTCCAGACATTGTCAAAGGTTCTGGGGTGGTCAGGGGGTCAGTGGTTAAATTTCCCCTGTTTGAGAACCACTGAACATTTCATTTTGCATCCTTCAAAGTGTCCAAGTCAAAACATTTTCCCCACTCCCTTGAGAAACCTAGAACAATAAAACCATTATTTAATTTCCTATAAAACCTATTATATTTTAACCAACTGATTGGTTAAAATTCAATTTATTGTACTCTTTACAAAGTGTCGCTTCAAGAAATTCCTTATTTACTGTTGGGGGGGGTGCATATTTTAAATCAGCAGGTGCTAAATAAAGGAACAGTTAGGCCTCAACAGTGAACAGTTGCTTTAGACTGATGACAGCCGTTCTGTGTTACGTGCCCACTGGTTATCCGAAGCTGGTTGGCTGGGCTGTGAAAAGCAGGCCTACGCCACGCCTACGAAGACACTGTGGACGTGGTCTTGCCTCAGACCTCTCCCTGGTCCTCGTGTTCACAGATGATCTAATAAGAGCACCTACCTTCGAGGGACCACCCGTTCTGTGCCAGGCACTGGACTGACACTTTATGGCACGCTTCACACCAGACATCAACCACGTTACAAGGATGCATCTGTGTCTCAAAAGGTCACCTGACTCACCTAAGGTCATCTAGGCAGCACGTGGGTGAGTCGAGATTCAAGTCCAGGCCTGGCTCGTCCCCATTCTTCATTAGCACATTTCCCAGCCACCTTTGCAAACCACATTAGCTGCCTTTCAGTGCTGGCAGATTAATTCAGTTGTACTGTATATGTTTATCGCATCATGCTAAAAATTCCAGCAGCGCCCTCTTAAAAAATGGTAACACATTGAGTCCTGAGGAAAAACCAAAACCAAAACATGGTCTTCGGAACATCAGGAGTATTATTTTCTCTTTGCTTTGTCCAGAAGCAAAACTGTTCACTTGCCACACAATGGAGCCTTGGCTATCAGACCAAGCAATGCCGTCCATTAATCACGTGAAGAGCAGGACCAAAAAATAAATAAATAAGTACATAAATTCTTTTTCCTGTGCATTGAGTCTTCGGGGTTTCATGGTTTGCATCACAGGACTGCGGGGTTGTCCGCCTCAGCTTCGCAGGGGCTTCGATCACTCTCCCAAGTGCTGGGAAATGGCTGGGGAACTTCCGCTTTAATCCCTGGCACTGATGCAGGGAGGGAGGGAGGGGCTGAAGGAAGAAAGAAGCACTAGGAGGAAGAGGGAAACGGGCTTGGATGGAGTCCTGGGAGCCAGAACTGCAGCCAGCACCCCTCAGATGGGCTCCGAGGTTCTGCAGCCTCGGGGGTTATCAATTGGCCCGGCTGGGGTGCCGGGTCTGGCCTGGTGTCCACCAGCAGGAGACCTGCGCTTTCACCCCCAGCTTCCTAACCAGGGTCACGTTAGTCCGTCATTTGTCACTTCTGAGGACCGGCCAGGGTGGGGCTGTCAGAGGGACGGGAGGAGGAGGCGAAAGCTACTTCTACCCTAGCCTGCGAAGCATCGCACTCCCTTCATTCCAGACAATTGTAATAATAACAAAAGTAAATAAACGCTGGCCCCTTTTAATACCTGCTGTTGTTGGCCCATTGACACTATGTGAGTAGAGAAATATCCCACCCTTTTAACTGTGGCCTGAGACAGGCCCAGATGCTCCCTTGTCTCCCATCTTTTTAAATGAAGTCATAACTATAAGGCATCCTTCTGAGCTCCTTCCTCCTTCTCCCTCTCTAACAACCTGGATTTGGCACACTTCCCTTCCCCTTTTACCCTCACAAGCTAAAAATAATCTCCTTTTGGAACCAGCCAAAAAGTGTCAGTTGGAGGACTTTAATTAGCAGGGCGGGCAGGAGGCAGTTCTAGTCTTCCCAGTTTGCTGTATTCTCTCCAGGGAGCCGGAGCCAAGCACAATTGGAAAATCCAGGTTCATGTGTGCCCCAGACATGGGGCTTTCTGACTTGCAGGGAGAGCCAACCTGGCAGCCAAGCAGGGCTTCATCCCTGAAACGCCAGCCAGGGGCACTGGGAAGGTAGGGACTGGTGCACCTATGTGGAGGGACACAGGATTTTAGAGTATGGACTGCTGCTGGATAGGATTTTCACGGTCGGATCCTGGTTCTGATTTTGTAAAGGCTACCTGACCTTTCTGGCCTTGGCCTCCTCATCTGTAAAATGGGGAAAATCCTAAACTCACCTTGTAGGCTGGCCATGAGCATATGGAGTGGAGTCGAGCACTCAGAACATCGCCTGGCACAGCGCGAGTGCGGCGTAGAGTATTTGCTAACGCAGTCATCATCTCCGGCAGGCTTGTCAATGTCCACCCTCCGAAGTGGACCAAGTGGCAGCTGTTGGCTCCATTGTACACATTTAGGGAGGAAAACGATCTATATACACAGAACTAATCAAATAAGCTGGGGCTTGGAACTCTCGCTCCAAAGCCCTGTCTTGTTTCTTCCCCCGCCCCCGAGAACACCCTAGGGTCCACGATAGGGACGTCATTCCTTCTGGAAACCTCAGATCTTCAGCAAGTCCGGCCTTAATGTAAACCTAGGCCTCTTTTCATTTAACTTCTTTGTTGAATTCTTTTTTGTCCACTTACTCATATGATGGGGCTTCACATTTTATTCTCTTCCCCTTAACTTTTCTTCATCCTCCCTCCACCCCAAAACTTGGAGGCTTAAAATGACACCATTTCTTGTTGCTCTTGAGGTGTAAGCATTAGCCGGACAGTTCTGATTCTGCGGGCCTGGCTCGGTGGACATCGATGGGCCTCGCTCTCATGGCTGAGGTCAGCTGGTAGGTAGGCAGGGGGCTGGCTGGGCGAGGATGACCTTGACTGGGACGGACAGGATGAGTCGGGCCTTTCTCTGTAATCTCTCATCTCCCCAGCCCTGTGTATTCACACAGCAGTCACAGAGGTCCAAAAGACAAAGCAGGCATCCACAGCGCTTTTGAAGCCCAGCTGCAGAACTGACACATCCTTTCTCCTCCTGCATTCGTTCCATGGAGCAAAGACGATCACAGAGCCAGCCTGGGTTCAAAGGTTTTGGAAGCATACGCTCCCTCTGGACGGGAGGAGTGGCAAAATCATATTGCAGTGGGCATGGGTACCGGGGGGAAATAAGTGAAGCCATTTTTTCTTTCCAAATAATCTACCACCTCTTTCTTCTTCTCCATGATTCATTAATTATTCCAATATATTAAACACACAGAGTTAGACACCAAGTAGTCAATGCTAGAAAAGAAAATACATGGTCCTTGCCTTCTTGCAGTCTACATTCTAGTGGGGAAGAGAAGTATTTTTGAAATTATCCCTCAAGTACATATGAATGTACACATATGCATAGTTTTCCCAGCAAGAGGTATTACAGAAGATTAAATAAGGGAACTCTTGGGAGATGGGGAGCTCAGGAATATTTTCTTTCAAGAAATGACAAAGTGAGACCGGAAAGACTGGGAGAGCACTGGGCAAAGCTCAGGATGGGGAGTTCTAGGCAAAGGGACAGAAAAATTGAACACCTGGGGTCAAGTTCTAGATTGGGAGCAAGGCCAGTGTGGCTCAAGTACAGGAAGAAAGGAAGCATTCGATCCTTTGTGAAGCTGGTGAGGTCAGCTATAGACCATTTAGCTCATTAGGCTAAAAACAATGGAACATCACTGAGTGCTTTTAAATAGGGTGAGTGAGTGGGAAGCAGGTGACACGATCATCAAATACTGTGCCTATGAAGCTAGAGCCGAAAGTGACGGAAAGAGCAAACCTGAGACTGCACAGCTGCTGGGGAAGGATGATCTTTCTGCCAGTTTGTGAAACGTTTCAGAGTTTGGACAACCGACTGGAGGTTGTGCATTGCAGGAATGTGGACGGGCAAGTCAGAAGAAACGCTGGGCACACCTTTCCTAACCCTACACGATCATTTGGTACTAAAAGTACTCGAACACTGCTGCATTTGTTTGGCTAATATTTTACTTACAAATTTGGAGTCCGTGGGTAAGATCTGAGGATTCGAAACCAGACTGTCTGGGTTCACGTTTGGGTGTGCAGTGTGTTCTGTCTGAGTAACTGCCTGGGGTAAGCTAGTCACCACTTCTCGGCCAAAGTTTCCTCGTCTGTAACATGGGGGCAAACATGCTCCTCAGTTCATAGATTTGTTATCAGGATAGAGTACACATGCAAGTCACTTTTAAAAGGCCCATAATAACTTTAAATTATTATTTTTATTAATGTCATTATTTTCGTTGCTTCTTAGGTTTCCCTCATCCATTTTTGGTTTTGAAGTTACCTGTCTTATGAAAGGATTTAAGGAGTGTTTCCTAATATTTAACAAAAAAATTTTTTAGGACTGGAACAGTTTGTAACATACAAATTTGCTATTTTTTAAATGATAGTCATTTCTAAAAATCTACTAAAATTTGTATTTCTTTTCAGTATATTTGAAAAGAAGTCCATTTTATACAAATTTTCAAGATTATTGGGATAAAATTGCTCATAATGTTCTCTTAAAATTTCTTCCTTATATGTATTTCTGTTTCTTTTGTTTATTGACATATTCATTTGTGTCTTAGTATTTATTGTGTTTCATTAGTCTTGACAGATATTTGCCTATTTTATTGAAGTAAAAATGGGAATTGTTAAATAGCTAGACCTAAATGACAATGAAGTTTCCACAAATGAAATCTGTGAAAAGTAGCTGGAATAGTGTTAGAGGGACATGGAGAAATGTGAACACTATTCCAGCTACTTTTCACAGATTTCATTTGTGGAAACTTCATTGTCATTTAGGTCTAGCTATTTAACAATTCCCATTTTTACTTCTTTTTTGACTTTTCTTTAGAGTTTTTAAAAATTTTACAGACAGATGTGGATTGTTTTAGTTGTTATTTTATTATATATTTCTCATTTAATTACATTGTTACCAGAGAAAGTAAACTATGGCACTGGTTATTTTGGTATTTGTTGTAAAATGTTTTTGGTAAATGTCCTATGTGCTTTTGAAATGATTTCTTTTCTCCACATTCCACCTTATCAGGTCTCTCTTCAGCTGCATCTAATTTCCTCCTTAGCCCATTTATTCCGTTTTTAAAACTCCTAATGATTTTTTTTTTAATTTCAGAAATTTCATTTTGTTCTCTTTCAAATTCATCTGTTCTTTTTTCATAAGGTTCTGTTATTTTAAAATTATTTGTAATGCCTTTATTCATCTTTGGTATCGAAATATTTCCACATTATTCTATTACTTCTAGTTCTTGGGTTGTTAAATTTCATTTTTGTTGGGTCACCTGGACCTTTGGATCTCATGGACCTTTTCCTTATGCTTTGTTCTTATTGACATTGAGTTCCTCTTCAGAAAGGATTAAGTATTCTGTGTAAGTTCTGTACATCTTGCCTTGTAAAACTGTTGCTACCATATGGTTTTAAGATTGTTTATGATGAGGATCCCCATTAGAAAGCTCAGAGGTTTTAATGATAATGAACCAGACTGCATGTTAATTCCTGGGCTTACTGTTAATGTACCACTCATTTAGTTTAAAGTTGGACCACATGTTTGCTCCTGGTCTGAATCTGGAGTTTTTCTTTTTGGCATTTCAGTGACTTTTCTTTCTCTTGATCCAAAGCCCACTATTGGAGTTAGCAAAACCCATTGTTCATTGTACTTTCTAGTGAGTCTTTATTTAACATTTTGTAGTTCTCTTCTCTAGTTTGTCAGATGTTCTATTAATATTTCTTTCCTCTGTTTATTCCCATACTAATGTTGATGCCTGTTTTATGGCTATATGTGTTTTGACCAACTCATTTTTACTTTGTGTTTCATGGGGGATACCTGGCCTCCTGGCTTGGTTATATATGGTTATCAGGGGCTTATGTTTTTGTTATATAGCTTCGCTGTCTTTTTTTTTTTTTTTTTTTTTTTTTTTTTTTTTTTTTTTTTTTTTTTTTTTTTTTGTATGTGGGTAGTTCCCTGGTCGGGAATCGAACCTAGGCTGCAGCACTGACAGTGCCAGCGATGAAGCCTTAAGCCACTACACCACCAGGGAACTCCCGCTTCACTGTCTTTATGTGGGTTTCAGCTAAATTTAAAATAAGCCACTGTCACCACCAACATCCTAAGCCTCCACTGGGACACTTTATTAATTAATATATAAATAGTTATAATAATCAATAGTATTTAAATAATCATATTTAAAATTCTATAAAACTTAAAAAGACATTTGAAAATGTTAACAAATCACATTTCATGGAAAACTTAGACGATAATTTTCAACATGATTTAAGAAATCTACCTTAAAGTAGAAACCATCATCATAATTAATAGTGAAACTTTACAGCCACTTTCATACAATCAGGAGCACGTGGCTATTTTCGTTGTTGATATAATTAGTAGTCAGATTAGCAGATGTATTAATCTCACCTTTCATGGGCACAGAAGTACAGTTCTAAGATTACAAGACTAATTAAAAATTTAATCTCAGAACCACCTAAAAGTAAGCATGTAGGTGTTCTGTTCCTTGTCTTCATTTGGTTTGTCTCACATTAACCCTTTCGCTGCAATGTTGGCATAGATCCGAATGAATCATCCAGTGAGTACGGCATTTAAGTTTACCCCACGAGCTCAAAAAAACTTTTCTCTCTCCTATACATACATTTTTCTATATTTTTGTGCTTTTCAAGAATTAATAACAATAGGGGATTTTTATACTTTAATGTAATCATTTATTTTTATAAAATGTACCACCTTAACTGTATTTACTTAAAAACATAAATACTATAATTATTATAAATTGTTACTTAGTATGAAACTAACTGTTTCAAGGACTTTTCTCCATTTATAAAATTTTTTTATTTTTCAATTACATTTGATGTACAATATTATATTGGTTTCAAGTGTACAGCATAGTGGTGAGCCATTTATATAACTTACAAAATGCTCATTCTGATACACCTGGTTTCCCTCTGACACCATACATAGTTATTACAATGTTGTTGACTGTACGCCCTATGCTACACTTCACATCCCTGTGACTATTTTGTGACTATGAATTTGTACTTCTTGATTTCTGTCCCCTTTTCACCCACCCCTCCCATCCTCCTCCCATCACTTCACCAAATTTGATACATATGGTTAATGCAACATTATTGATTATATTCCCATGTTATATCCTATATCCCCATAACTATAACTTTGTAAGCATCCAACTGAGCTTCCCAATCTCTTCCCCTTATTTCACCCCCTTCCCTAACCCTTCTCCCATCTGGCAACAAACCAAATCTTTTCTATATCTGTAATCTATTCCTGTTCTGTTTATTTTCTTCTTTGGATTTTGCCTATAAGCAAAGTCAACTTGCATCTGTCTTCTTCTGTTGATACTCCACTCATAACTGTTGATAGCTATGTAGCTATTGCCATTTTATTATTCATAATTTTTGCTTTTTATCCCCCCCCCC